>ML841577.1:0-20493 GCA_009831015.1 Picea engelmannii | reverse complement strand
TTACCGACTTGATTAATCCTCAATGGGGATTAATCTAATAATAAAAATAATAATAATGACATGATTAATCCACAATGGGGATTTAATCCAATAACAAAATAATAAGAATGCTCTTCGCAGTTACATTATTTCAACAACATGTAGTTGGGATTTGAAGGCATTTTCTAATGGATTATCATATCTAGACATCCTGGATTCATGAGCAATCAGAGAACCAGTTAATTCATCAATATCCATTAGATTAATATCTTTAAATTCTTCTATGGGTACAACTACAGGTTCAATTTTTTTTGGCAAAGATCTGAGAAATTTCTCAATTAATCTCTTGTCTGATAGGTATTCACCATACCACCTTAGATGATTCACAACATTCATTACTAGATTCATGAAACTATCAACTAACTTGATGTCCTTCATCTTCGTATTTTCAAAGTCCCTTCTCAAATTTTGAACCTTAACAATCTTCACCTTGGTTACAACTTGATAGCTAGTTTCAAGAGTGTCCCAAGCTTTCTTTGAAGAAACTGAACTTGACACCTTCGGAAATATGGTTTCATTTAGGCCTTGCTGAATAAGATCGAGGGCTTTGTTGTCTTTCTTTCTGTTCTCCTTCAACAAAATACACTCGGCATTTCTCAGAGCCATTTTTGCTACTTGGTCAGCAGGATCTGGATAACCAACAGTAACAAGCTCCCAAATATCTTGAGAACGCTAAATTATTCTCATTCTCATAAACCAAGAATCATACTTTATTTCAGTCAAAACAAGAATCTGTGGCTGAGCCAAATTACTATTTGTATCAATTTCATATTAGATTCCAAATCACCATATTCAGTTACAACGAGGAATTAGAAATGTTACTAGCTATGATACCACAATGAAGGATGCAGGGGAGTGCTTCAGAAAAAATGAACAGTTTCAGCACGAGTTTCAACATTGTGTAATAGCACCTGTAAGATACAACCAAGTGTTTCAGCAATTGTTTCATCACGTGTTTCAGCAGATAATAAAAAACTATTATAGAAAAAAACTTAAGTGAATCACTCTTGCATCATACACAAAGATCAATACTTTGTTCTATAGCAGCCTTTTCAACATGTGTTTCAGCAAGTGTTTTAGCAAAGAGTAAAATGGATTTACAACAAAACAGAGTTATAGTAGAAACATGAGAATTATAACAACATACTAAAAACTCATGTTACAACAACAAAATAACTTCATTGAATCATTCCCTGCAATAGTAAATTCACCCAATACTTATGTTCTAAATCTAAATAACATTCTACAACAAAACACTGCACAACATAAGGATTTAACTAAAGTTTTCAAACAATAAACAGAGTATGCATGCTACAACAAAATAAATTACTCTTTAATAAATCTGAACATTATCATGAGTTTACAAACTCAAATTCAAACATAAATGGAGTCAAAATATTTTGTTTACACTCTTCATAACTCTCTGTCAATTTCTCTTTCTTCTATATCAAAATCAGGATTACATAGATGTATATATACTGATACAATTATTCGGTTAGATTTCCCCTTCGTTGTACGCAAGTCAAATTTGGATTTTCCATAACATTAATGGTTTATTGCCCCTTTGACATTTGATCAATAAAAAATGAAACAGTGTGGCAGTGATAATTTTTTGATCATTAAATGGATAAGGCAGTCAAGGTAGTGGCAATTAATTTATGGGCAGTGGTAACTCTTCAAAATTCGATTGGCTGAGATAAGCTATCTTTTTGGCGATGGAATGATTAATTTTCTGACGCAAGGCTATCAAATTAATTAATCTCTCTGTATAGTTTTTAACCAAGTTTTTTTTTTTATAAACACAGTCTCATCTTTAATTAATATTAGTGATAATTTTGTCCACTGGTTTGTTTCCAAGGTTTTTGATAGTGTCAACCGTGCCACTAAGCCTTATACATGCAAAGCTTCTCCAATCGTTGATGCATGTCATCAAGTACCCTAACCAATTCATGAACTCTAATCCATTGTGATCAATTAGATAAGGCACACCGTGAAGGGAAGTTGGGGGTTATTCATTGGTTACAATACCCAAAAGTGGATATTCCTTCTTCAATACTATTAATTATGCTTTTATCTTAACTATAAAGTCTACACCTGCAGCTGGTATTATACTACATAAATTTCTAAGTCATAATGTGACTTTTACTTTTTACTTCTAGTAACACAATCGATACCCTTCATGTGGGATAGTACATGTGGTACTCGGTGTGGTTTTATCTTCATCTATCTGTGTTCAAATTTTATGGGTGACCCTGTCGATGTTGATGTGGGCAACTTGTACATATGGGTTCATCATAGAATCCTTTGATCGAAAACAATTGGTACGCTTCATGTGGGATAACACATGTAGTATTGGGTGGCGTTTGATATTCATCTATATTTGTACTAAAATTTTCTTGTCAATGCCACTGTTGATGTGGGAAACTTGTACATATGGAATCCATCACAGAATCATTTGGTCGTGCATACATTGTCAAAATTATAAAAAAACATACATTGTAAAAAAAACAATTTTCTGTATCAATGTTGAAGTGAGAAACTTGTACATATGGAATCCATGACATAATCCCTTTATCATGTGTATTGTAAAAAAAACATACAATGTAAAAAAAAACCACAGTTGATACATTGATTTTCTTTTCATTTAGAGTAATCAATGAGATAGAGAGAAAAAAAGGCCTGCATATTATTGAACTGACCATACAATTGATACATTGATTTGATTTTCATTTAGACTAATCATTGGGTTAGAGAGCAGTAAAGACCTACATATTATTGAATTGAACATACAAATGAAAGAGCATATGGTTTTAACCTCTGTATGTACCCCACAAATCAACCATAACAAAAAGGAGACAATCTGCAATGGAGGTGTTGGGTAAACTAATACTTCAATTGGCTCCACTAATACCTATAAAGGGTGGTGCTTCCTTCCTTTTTTAAGATAATCGAGTAGAATTATTAAATATAACTAGATAAGTGGATTGATTTGGGTCATGAATGCCCAACTATTGTTATTCAGAGAAAATAAGTGTTACCAATGTAGGATCTCAATAGTGGGTTAGAGTAGACTAAGTGTGAATGCACTTTCTTAGTATTGCATGGCATGGACTTTATGGTAATTTACATTCGAGTATGGGACTTGCATGTTCATCACTTAGCACATTCATCATCCATCGCACATGCATTGCTTGTTGTACAATAAATTAGGCCAAAGAAACAAATTGATTCCAATCTATAGCAAGCAAAATCACCAGATATTAAACATTTTCATCCATAGGTAGTTATAATGCAATTGGAAATAATCTTACATAGAGCCACCCAAATGGGAGAGTAGAGATTGTTTCTTCACAAACAAAAAATTATATTGAGTAGAAGCCACTAAAATAGGAGCCAACTCTTTGGAAAGAATTTATCATATCCAACTAGATCTAACAATCTCCTAAAGAATCAACCTATTCATTAAAAGACAAGTTCTACCTCACATTGACCAATGATAATAACAATCACAACCTCTAATGTGATCACACATAAGACAATTAAGATTTACTCAAATGAACAATCCCCCTTAATGAGTACTTGTCGCAATATATGTTAGGTCATGTTTTTCATCATCTTCTAGTCTTGTAAAACAAATGCTCCACCATGAATGGAAGACACTATTAATCAACAAAGTCTATATTGGGCCCAACCTGCAACCTACATCTCATGCTTTTTTCATGTAGGCATCAATGAATTATCAAGATCCATATAAAGGAACAACCACCCACCAAAATACATGGGTACCCAACCACTACAACCAATGTTCTAATAGGATGTCCTTAAGGTACATGATTCATTCACTTCTCGATGAGGTCCCCTTAAATATACTCACAATGTGCATAAATTGTTTTGTTTCTAGGCCTAATGTTCATTCTAGAATCTAAAACCAACACGGTCCACTCATAGAGCATCTAGCCAACACATGGAAAAATATTCCAAGTTTTTAACAACTCCATAATTGAGGTTTTGTAGTATATCGAAAGGGTTATCCAAATCATCAAGAGACATGGGAAAAGGGTATGTATGTCTATCTAGGGTTTTATAGAGATGTGCCCCTTACATGTTACATGCAAAGATACAAGTATATACAATTAACATAATCCATATCATGGAGACACCATGTACAATCCTTTATAATATCCCCATGGTACCATGCTTTATTTCTCTCGAGTACCAACATTAGACAAGATACAAGCTCCATTTTTTTTAAGGACCAATACATAGTATTTATACATAAACATCATAGACTTTCTATAGACACAAGTTGTGATTCACATTTCCATGCGGTCACTACTTTTATTCAACACTACTCACAAGATTTACTTTTATTCAACAGAATTCCAACTTAGAATTAAGTTTGTCATTATCAATTGGTTTCTCTAGTGAGAACAATGAAACTTCATTGTATTTTAACTGCCATGATAACCAACCAATGGTTATTCAGCCGAGCAATTGGCTTTCATCTCTTAACCAAAGTGTCCATGTTCCTCCATTCACTTGTATAACTTTCATATCAAACATTCATATGAGTTGGAAACCAATTGTACTTTTGGGTCGAATACTTGTACCACATTGATTGATTGGAGCCTATTGTACTATAGGGCTTGACATCAACCTGATTGTAAAAATTAAATCGTTGACCATCTTATGTGCATATTTCCATCTATCTAGAGACCTTAGTACCCAACCACAATGCTCACGAGTTCTCTACGAAAATAGTTTGGATCCATGATGTATCCTAGTCAATCTTACATTCTGTATGCACTTGCCAATGAGAACTTATATAACAACATTCATCAAACAATATTTTACTAAAAAACAATTATTGAGAGCAAAACACATTGCTAAATTTCCCTTCTAGTTACAACACACCTTACCTAGTGTGATTTTTCCTTGCTACAAAATATCAGCTAGAAATAATGATACATATGACAGAGATACCTTATGCTTCCTTGCAATCAAGAACATACTTGGTGTTTTTGTCTAAATCTTCTACATCTTTATTTAGTATTTGTCTTAAATTTCCATACTTCCCATATTATTTGTTAGAGTAGCGAATTCTATATAATTTATTAAAGTAGCTAATTCTAATAAAAATAACTCTTAAATCTCCATACTTTCCATATCATTTGTTAAAATGGCCAATTCTAACAAAAACAACTTTTATATCCTATTGCAATTGAGATCACTAAACTTAACATGTACTTTATTTAATAAATAAAGATCAACTATAAAACATTAGTTTTATAATGGCTTCAAAGATATTTTTACCACCGCCATTGTAAGTGAGGAGCATTTGATCTAATGATTCAGTCATGCTTTTAACCATGAATAAGGATTTCATGCAATTCTTCCCTTTCATATACCATACTTGCCGGCTAATTTGTAGACATCTTTTATGAGGCGATTGGGTAAGCTTGGCAAAGATTGGGTAAGCTTGACAAAAATAGTGATTTTGTTTAAATTTATATAGTAGGATTTGGACGATTTAGTAAAACAAAAAGGTTATTGGAAAAGCTCAATAAAAATAGTGATTTCGTTTAGATTTATATAACAGAATTTCGATAAAAAAAAACCATTTCATAAAATAGTAAAATAGTTAGACAGAAAGAAAGACCCAAAAACCGTATAAATTCATTTACCAACCCTGGGGCAACCCAAAAAATCACCTGCATATTCCTTCCTTTAGGATCCTCCTTAGGCGTGCAGTTTTATGACTCTCAATCCATACCTGCTACGCCAAGGAGGAATAGCATATTTGATAAATAGGTCTCATGAGGCGCTTGGTAGCCGCCAATGTTAAGATGGAAAAATACTCAGAACACAATATATCCGCAATAACAAAATATGTGATGGTGCCAATTAATTGAAATAATGCTATCCGTCCACTGGATGGGCACCCTTGATGGCTGGAAATAGAAATAGATGGTTGAAAAAGCCGAGAATTGAAGGAGAGTACTGGGTATGGACGACCCGTTTGACAACTTCATGGATCAGAATAGAGCGTCGACCAATCTCCATGTTACAACAAGAGGATATGACCCTTCTCCTCACAATCGTTTCACTTTTCCTTTGCACTTGGATTCGACGGAGGTTTTGGATTCAGGGTGAGATGGGCTACATTCGAGATTTTTCTGGCCATGCTTTTGCTGGAGCTCCTTTTCTTCTTCCTCGCGGTTTTTCTCTCCAATGCGCTTCTATATCAGAAGGGTGGGGCTTTCTACCTACCTACTATTGAATATGCATGCATATTGTGTGTCTTCTACGTGGGTCTGATTACTAATTGGAATACATACAAGAAAATATGTTGGTTGGTGACAAGGCATTGTTTTCTTCAACACACTTATTTTCTCAATCTCACATCTCCAAACTCTTTGACTTTCAAAGAGATTGTTGGACTTAAAAGTAATTATTGAATTTTTATAAGAGATGATGTTGTATATGAATGAATATCTTATTACAATGATGAATGTTGTATATATAAAGAACATATGGTGATCATGATGACTTTATATATATATATATATATATATATATATATATCATTAGAATAATAATATTATAATTAATAATATTGTTTAGTAATTAATAATCTTATTATTAATTATCAATTTAGTAGAATGTCTTTCCGATGGTGCCCAAACATCAACACTCCCTCTCAGCGAGGGAGACATTCTACATTATGCTAAGATTGCCTCTGAAGATTATATTTGAAGATTACTTGTGGGTAGCTCTCAAATAGCTTCAACATGTCACCATGACATTCAGTACCTCGCAATGCATCTGTACCTCATCATGTGTACAATTTTGACTTCACATGCATGGCATCCAAGGCCCGTGTTTAGTTCTCAAATAACTACAACATGTCCCCAGGACATCCACTACCTTGCAATGCATCAATACTTGATCATGTGCACCCTTGGTCTCATGTTGGATGAGATCCACCTTCCTCGGCGCCAACCTTTTTTCATGTTGGATGAGAACACTCAGTGCCAACCCTTTTTCATGCTGGATGAGTTCCACTTGTCTCAGTGCCAACCATTTTTCATGCTAGATGAGAACACTCAATGCCAACCCTTTTTCATGCTGGATGAGTTCTACCTGTCTCAATGCCAGCCATTTTTCATGCTGGATGAGAACACTCGGTGCCAACTCTTTTTCATGCTGGATAAGTTCCACCTGTGTCAGTGCCAACCCTTTTTCATGTTGGATGAGAGCATTCAATGCCAACCCTTTTTCATGTTGGATGAGAACATTCAATGCCAACCCGTTTTCATGCTGGATGAGTTCCACCTGTCTTAGTGCTAACTCTTTTTCATGCTGGATGAGAACACTTAGTGCCAGCCATTTTTCATTCTCAATGAGTTCCACATGTCTCAGTGCCAACCCTTTTTCATGCTGGATGAGAAGACTAAGTGCCAACCCTTTTTCATGTTGGATGAGTTCTACCTATCTCAGTGCCAACCCTTTTTCATGTTGGATGAGTTCCACCTATCTCAGTGCCAACCCTTTTTCATGTTGGATGAAAACACTCCCTCTGAAGAGGGACCACACTAAGCTTGTCCCTGAAGTACTCAAACTTCATCCTCGACACTAGCTTTTTAAACACGTCCACGACTTGATCCTTTGTAGTCATGAAACTGGACCCTCATTGCTCCCTTCTACACTATATCCCTGATATAGTAATATCTGATCTTGATATGATTTGACCTATCATAGACCACGGGGTTCTATGAAAACTTCATGGAACTTTGGTTATCACACCAAATTCAGGTTGTCTCCAGTCCGAGACCAAATAACCCTAACAATTTTTTTTGAAACCACACTACTATTGCACATTCTGCTAAATACTCATCTTAAACCATACTGAGCACCACACATGACTACTTCTTGCATCCGATGGATCCTCTTACTCCTTATTGCAGTACCTAGCTCCCTCCGAAACTGACCATTCATCTCCCTCTCGAGCACTAAATGTCAACTGAAACTTCAACATGTTGACTTCAACACTTATCCTCTAGAACAAGTCTCAACATCCTCTTCTTGTAGGTCTTACCTATAAGTCAAATTCAGTCCAGTAGTCTACAATTTTTGAAGCCACACTGCTTCATGACTTGTTGCACATGCTGCCACATACTCAAATTCAACCATACTGAGTGCCAAACATGACTTCTTCCTCCATCTAACAGAAACTCATGCTCCTTACTGTAGTACCCAGCTCCCTCTGGAACTGACTGTATGGCTCCCTCTCAAGCACTGAATATCAACTGGATATTCAACATAGGTCTTACCTAGAAGTCAAATTCAATCCAATAGTCAACAATTTTGGAAGCCACATTGTTTCACGACTTGTTGCACATGTTGCCACATACTCTGCCTCATTTGTACTGAGTGATACACACAATTGCTTCATGTTTCTCCATGAAACCATATTGGAGCCTAGATTGAAGTAATATGTCAAAGAACTTTTCCGATCAAGAATAATGTGGGCCCAATATGAATCTGAATATCCATATAACTCGAACTCATGGTTTGTCACATACCTAAGACCATAATCCAATGTACCCTTAAGGCCCTTAAGGTGCCTCATCACATGTTTTGCTGCAACCAAATGAACCTACCTGGACTTCTCCATATATTGACTCAGGGTGTTCACAACAAAATATATATCTGGTCTTGTGTTCATCAAGTTCATCAACGAACCCACCATCTGTCTATATAAAGTAACATCCACAGTCTCTAAAGTCCTATCTTGCAACAACTTTAGATATGATACCATAGTTGTATCCAGTGCCTCGCAATCCAACATCCTGAACATCTTCATGATTTGTATTGTATACTTCCCTTGATTCATAAAGATATCATCCTGTCTCTATCATACCTCGGGACCGAAAAAGTAATGCATTATCCTGAGACCTTTCATCTCAAACTCAATAGCCAGTTTTTATCTTACACTCTGAGATGAGATTTTCCACAGGTGTTTAAGAATAGGTCATCCATATACAACAATATTATTACCAAACCATCATCCACAACCTTAAAGTAAAGGTTAGGATATGCATTGTTGTTTATAAATCCTAAGCTCATCAAAAAATTGTCAATCATGCCATACCATGCTCTGTGTGCTTGTTTTAATCCATATAAATCCTTCTTCAATATACACATTGAGTGTCCTGCAGTCGTCACGTACTCAACAGAGTGTTATGTGACTACAAGGATCATTCTTCTTAATCGGGTTTTTATCTGTGCCACTGAAATAATTGTAGTCCTTTCGGATGTTGAAAGCCACACACTTTGAGTCCTATGTCCTTAGAAAACTATGTGAGGGCCATTCTCCATTGGTCAAATTACCATGACCAATCCTGGGAGAATGTCAGCCCGATGTTGAAACATTAAAACTTAAGAATAACTTCCAAAATTATATAAAATATCAACACTCCCTCTTAATGAGGAAGGTATTATACCTGGAACAAACTCTAACATTGTCTCCATCCACAGAAGCTTATGACCTTTGAATGTCGGACACACGAATATATACATCACATGAAATACATAATGATTTCACAAATTGCATCTAGGGATGATGGGTATCTCAGAGTCATCTTCTCCCTCTCCATGTGTTGACCTGCTCTTCTTCTTCAGTACATGTATGTGCACAACCCTATTTCTAAATAGTCTTGCTTCAAGTTTCTTCTTATGACTGTCATTATGGCTCCTTCTCAGAGCTATTACTTGTGACGTGCCTGGAACAAGAAACAAGAACAACAAAAATATCTCCTAGAAGAGATCAATTTATCTTGTGCATAACTATATATAGTGACCCTCCAAATGATAAGTGGTAATTACTTCCAACCATATTACTTTAGTAAACTCTAGAACATCACTAAGTAATTACACTAAAAAACTTTCAACTACTTAGAAACTTGGGTGTCTTCCTTAAATCACTTCCCACATGTTTTGAGAGAAAAATATGTGAGTTTATTGTCGTGTCTTTTTATAGTAATATTAAATTGATTCGAGTTTATTGTCGTGTCTTTTTATAGTAATATTAAATTGATCCAAAAAGACACGTCTCTTTGGAAATTAAATTTAAAATTAAATTAAATTTTATTTTCTTATAAATAGTTGGAACCCAAAGATTAATTTGGTTATAATCCATCCACATAGTATTTGACTTTGTTAAATTGTTCCTCCACAATTCATAGGATCCTTTGCATAAATATAGGTAGAAGTAAATATGCACTACATTCCTCATATTTAGGTAATTAGACATTTTTACTAGAAACTATTGCCCACCATAATTTATGGAATTCTTTCTATAATTTAGGTAGGAGTAAAAGGTAAATATGTTGTACATAGAGATTGCAACAACCCCATAAATTTAACACTCCAAAAACTTTACTCTACTCTCGTTTTATTGGGGTCATCCTATACCATGTTGAATTTTAATAAGGGATGATGTTGTATATGAATGAATATCTTATTACAATGATGAGTGTTCTATATATAAAGAACATATGGTAACCATGGTGACCATCTATGAAGAAATGTGTCTCTTAGGTAATAAATATATTTACACTTTATATTATTTTATACATATAATAAAAATATACTTTATATTATATTATACATATAATATAAATATACTTTATATTTTATTATATATATTTATACTTTATATTATAAACATATTATTACATTAATAATATTATAATTAATAATATTTATTAATAATTAATAATCTTATTATTAATTATCAATCTAATAGAATAGTGAGAATTATTAACCTCATCAAAATCATCAAAAAATCCTTCTTATGGAGAGGCCCCCACATAGAGAAAACATGGAGAAAACTTGGTTGGTGGAGATGTATTAAATAAAAATATGATATTTGGGGTAAGGTCTAGTGCAACAAGTACTATGTATTCTCTAGGTATTGATAAACATGACCACATCTATGTGGATATTTATTTCTCTTAATCCTTAATATAGAATAGTGGTTGGAGATGTAGATAACTAATACATCAACATCAAGTATTCTCTAGGTATTGATAAACATGACCACATCTATGTGGGTATTTATTTCTCTTAATCCTCAATATAGAATAGTGTTGGGAGAAGTAGATAACTAATGCAACAACTTAGCTCATGGGAAATCGAATATGACACCATTATCGATGATGGCACCATTTCTCTCTTTTGGAAGGATTCCTTGTAGCAAAAATCTAAATGGATTGAAATTACATATCTTGACAACATCAAATCACATTTCCATAATTACATTAAAGAAGATACGATTCACTAGGTCATAAAGCCTATGGAAATTGATGAAGTTGTTGGAAATGATCAAACTCAAAACCAATAGAAAATTTCCAATGTTTTCCTTTATTGTATCTAGGTTAATACTTTGCCAGTTTAAGTTTTTATTAAGGCAGATTATTAGAATTTATAATATTAGAGACATTTATGTTCTAAGGAAGACTGTAAAACCTAGTGAGATGTATATTTTGTGCTATTTGAACTTTACATATTTTTTTTATTGTAAAGGAAAGAAAAGTAAATATTAAATAAAAGATGTAAAATTTGAGATGAGTAATATTTACATACTGTATAATATCTAAATTGGGTAGATCTTGTTTCAGGGAGATGTGTAATTCCTTTTGTGCTCAATACAAAGTTAACCCATGGAATTTAAAAAACCATTAATAACAAAAAAAATATTCCAATGATAGCCATAATATAAAGAACAAGAGAGAGTTATAATTCCTTCTGTTGTTACTGAGATTAAACTTTAGGCTCAAAGAGTAATGTTAGGCATTAGGAAAGTTTAAAGTGACTGTTTTTAAAGAGTGTTTTTTCTACCTTTAGTTATATGAGAAAAAATCCTTAAATGAAATTAATAGTATGGCAATACAGAGGTCATATTTCGTGTCTGAGTCACAATTGTAATATTGAATGGTGTGAGAGAAAAATACAACATTGTTAAACAATGAAAGGCATCAATTGCTGAAGAGTCTCACCTTGTTGCAGTGGAATAAAATAGATATCACATCCTTGAACAAATCATAAAGTACAATAATTCACACAGCTTGCAGGCCTTGATTTACTCACAATAAATACAGAGGAAAAATTGCTTGCTTAACAAATTACTGATATAATATGATTACAGTAGTTGTGATACTAAATTGCAATAAAACATTTATCAAGGAATTACATAAGGAAATGTTGAGATATGGAAATATAGAAGAAGCACATAACCCAAACTGAACGAAATTTGGAATCTTTGTCTGCACTTGTATTAACACTCAAAAAAGGGGAGTTTTCTCTATTACATCCAGCAAGAAGAAACCCTTAATATTTATACAAAACTGTCACAACTCAAAATGGTTGGACTTCTTATAATAAAAATAACAAATATTTTAAATAAGACAACAATGCATAGAAAATGATGAGCTTCTTTGGCATTCTCTTTTATCTCTTCATCTACAGAAAGAAACATTTATTTTCCTCATTCCTTTAGGATGGACACCTCTGTCGTCTGGTATTATTAATAATTCGACATAATGTCTTAGCCGTTGTAGTCATGTTTACATCTATTCCTCCAGCCATGTTCAGTAATGCAATGCCATTTTCTTACATTCTCACAAATGTGCTTTCTTTTCCATGCTCAATGCATTGGTTTCATCTATCTAAAAATTCCACCACCAGTTTTGATGGCTCAATTGCTTCATTCACAACGAAAGTGTATAATTTCCTTTCCAATTGAGGTAGCCTTTCTTGGATTATTTTCACTTGTTGAACTAAGGCCCGGAGTTGTGAACTTGGGTTCACTAACCATTTATTTATTTTAAGAAGGTCAATCTGGCTCATTTCTTGAATGGTTGCCAGAGTTTCCTCTTTTCTCTTTCTAGAATTATGTTGGTTCATTTCAATGTCGATTTTCCCCAAGGCCTCTGCAATACTACTTCTTTCGAAATCAATTAGTCTCTTGTCTAATGATGATAACGCTTCTTGGAAAGTGTCCTTTACTTACCTGGATAATCTCTTTCTTTTTTCCAAATTCGTTTCCCACACCTTCAGGGCCATATCACCTCTTATTTGTTCAGAAGGGGAAAGCCGAGGAAAATCAGGAATATTATTGTTCTGTGCCAATACGATGGCTTCTTGAAACTTAGCTCGGGATAAGCGAGATTCTATTTACTTGATATATACATCCTTCAGAATAATGTCTACTTCTTGATAACACTTCTGTATGGCATCAACCTTCATGAAAATATCTTGTTGGGCCATTTCTAGTTTTCCATTTATTTCAAATGCTTGAATTTGGAAGGTTGGAATGTCTATCGAGACACCCTCAGTCACCTTCAATATAGCTTGCATTTGTCTTATAACTTCATCATGTTGAGTGATTATACCCTGGCTAGCCTGTGAATTTTTATGGAGCTCCTTGAGGTTAGCCTACAACTGTTGGATTTGATGCCAGTCATGAGCTTTGATTTGCTCAAAATGTTGGCTCATCTTATTATTTACAGTTTATTCCATGGCCACTAATTGATCTTGCAACTTCCCCACCAATAAGTTTTTTTGTCTTAGTTTCTCTGCCACAAACCATTGATTTGCAGTGCCAAAGGCACCCAATGAACCTACAATTTCTTTCACAAATTCTGAATCATCACGATCATGTTTGTCATACACCATCCTTTTTCTTTTGGTTATTACTTCATCCTTCTGGTGTGATTCATTTATTTCTAAAGAATAAATTCAAAGGAGGCATCTCTTCAGGAAAGATTGGGGTAAGATCACTTACGAGAATGATTTCGGAACTAGGATTTTCGAAGCTAGACTATAGAGGTGTCAATGATGTAATAGGAGTATCGATTTCTGTATACTGTTGTCGCTCTGCTATATTGGCAACAGGTGTGGCTGGTGTCGAAGGCGATGCATCATGTCATTTCTTTAGGTAAGCTTGGAGATGAGCTAGGGCTTGGGGTTTAACTGTCCTGACAATGGGACTTATAATTCTTGTGTCAAAACCTCGAATCTCTTTGGGGTTTATTCAATATTATGTGTACCAATGTACCATGGTTCAAAACCTGGAGGCATAAATTCCTGTGAAGGAGGAGTGGCTATTGAATCTCCTTGTATTACTTTCAACAAACTGTTTTTCCTGTGTCTTTGGAAACTAAGGAAACTAGCTTATTGATCTGGGGACACGGTTCATGATCTATCCTGTACCTCCTCATAAGACCTAACTCCCCTGAATATTTCATTATGTGGGGAGTTTTAATGCACATATATCTTCATGTTGTATTGGGCCAGGTGTTTATCCACAATTTTGTGTGGTTCGTGCCTTTTGAATTCAATGTCAACCAATTTGATATCTTCCAACACCACAACCTCCACTATGGAGTGATCGAAATCCAATAGTAAAAACATGCCAACCTAGATAGGGAAGGTCAACCATACCTTTTTTTGGGATTCCTTCAGCTCCTTGTTGATGCCTCTCATTACTGTCTAGTAAGATACTTCCCTACACACCAGACGATCTCGTAAAAAATGTGGGAGAACATGGGAAGGAATTAAGTGTCTGAAAACCCTGATGTAAGATAAGTTTTCTTCAATGAACCAATTTGCTAATTTGCCCAAATTTCCCATAATCCTTTCTGAAATTCGAGGAGGGGGGTGACCATATAGGTCTACATGAACATGCACCACTACATTGTGGCAGATTTCATAGAAGAAATATTTGGCCATTTCCTCCCACAACTTGGAGTGGTAGAAGTGAATAGGCTCTGCACTGGTCGGGTTCCAGCTCCAATTCATCAGTGGGAAAGGGGTCATGAAACAAATGGCCTCCATGACATATGCAAACATATAGAAAGGGGCAGGCTACCCTTTGATTTCTTCATTTTGTATTTAGTAATTTCTTTGGCCAAGTTATCTGACAATATTTTGGCCCAATTAAAAGTGTAGCCCTCGGCCATCTCATGCATGATAGATACCCATTCCATTGAGAAATGATCAGGACTCTTCTTCCTGAGCAATATACAAAGCATCATGGATATGTAAATCATGTGAACATGCAACGAAGTTGTGGCATACACTCCATGAGCGTCGGATCGAAACTTCTCTGGGTGCCCCCAACAGGACCTAATGATATCAGGATAAATCTTGTCGTATTGTATGCATTCTTTTTGCTCAAACTCCAACATAAATGCAACACTGTAATTATATTTAGGAGTGGGAGACAACTTATACATTACTTGGAGGTGTTATGGTCGGAAAGAACCAACAACAACCTTTTGATGGTTGATGACGCTCCTGGTTTGGACGTCGATGTTTCCAGGGCCTAGCTTATCATATCGTTATACAGCATGAGTCTCAGTCACACAGCTATATTGTGTAGCTCTGACTGGGCTATATATCTAAGTGAGTATCGTCTACTTCATCACTAGAATCTTCTAGACAATTTATAATCTCATGTTATAGAACATCAAACACTTGTGTTCAAGATTTAACAATGTTTATATCTTGCGGTTTAGTATCCGACAGAACGTCTGCATTTGGATTTGAACCCTCACTAGCTTCATTAGGTTTCTTCATCATCTTCTGTGGTGCCATGATATCGATAGAACAAAATGTGGTTACTTGTTGCAGAGGAATTGTGTGAGATTGTCAATCAGATAAAACTTGCTACTTTGTGAAGGGTGAAAATGAAATTCAAAATCAAAGTGTTTTTATTCACTTCAGATGCATTGATTCTAGTATAGCTTTACTGACGACAAATTTATTAACTTTAATGGAAAATTCTACCTGGCGATCCGAAATCTACGTTAAAAATAATTACCGTTAATTAGTCATAAATGTCATTAATATTCGGTAGTTCGTGTTCGATAAATTTAGATGAGGCCAAGTGAGAATTATCCAAATCCCGAATCTATGAAGGTTAATCCCTAGATAATCACTTTTAAAACTTTAATTAATGATGTTTAAAAATGCATTAATTTTGAGTGTCTCGGGAGTTAGGACTTCGGGAACTTTAAATGTAGCTCAAGAGAAAATCTTTGAAACCCAAAACTGCGAAGTGATTAATTATCCGGTAATCGATTTTAAGTCTTAATTAATCATATTTAACTTTAAGTGTTTCAGAAATTCAGACTTCGGGGATTTGAGGATATGATGAGGGGTAAACATCTGAACTCTGAAGTGATAAATCATTAATTATCTCTTGACCATGATCAACTTAATTAATTAAAGTTTAATATTTTAGCATTTTGGTGTTTGGGTGATTTGTGAATTAGTTCTTTGTTATATTTATGAAGGGTCATTTCCTGTAGTGACGTGTCACAGATGACGTCATTCTAGATGACATGTCAAGAAAAGGGAGGTGCCACGTGTTACTTAGAACCGTATGAATCTCCAAATTAAAATGTCAAAAATGGGTGCCATGTGTCCACTCAGAGAAGACTCAAAAGATACACGTGTACCACGACTTGTGTCCTTTAAAGGTTTAGGAAAAGGGGTGAACAAATACTTTTGGGTTTCGGGGATTTTATCGTTAAGACTTATCGAAACGCCTGAAGCATGAAGCTCTGGAGCGACCTTTAGTGATTTACTTCTTTAATAATTAGGCGGCTCCAAAACTCTAGATATATTGGGATCGTTCGATCAAATGGAAAAACCTCATCAACAACGGATATCACGCACACCTTATTACTAATTAACCAGAAATGAATTTGATTTAAAATTTGAAAGTTATTTTCTAAGTTACCGTTTTCGGAAATATTATAATTTTATGAAGTGGAGAATGTAAAGCTCAAAAGTCTCAGGATTATATGTGTTCCAACATAGGCTCCATCTGGGGATCGTGTCTCCCTGCGAGATGCAGAAGAACAATAGACTAAGTGACTTTATTGGGTAAATGGAGTCATTATTACATTTATGGGAGACACTTTTAGAGATTAATCATACAAAGAAAAAATGAACTTCAACCGAATCTAAGAAAACCTTCAAAACACACCTAATCCTTGATCTCAAGTTAGGATATTTAAAATTTCCCCTTCCTAAAACTGAGTTTGTATTTTCTTAAGATAATCGAAATAACTCTAACCGAAATATCTGAATTTGATCGACTTCATTCACATCAAGGTTAAGTATATGTAACATATTATTTAGGGGATCCCTCGTTGGTTCATAAAGTAAATATTACTGGAAAGAGAATTAGATGTCAAAGTATGTCATGTAGATATGTATGACAACCACAAAGATATCATAGACATTGTTTCACTGCCAATGATCATGTTCAATACCCCTATGAAGTTATCTACTTCTCCGATTGAATTTCCTTTCACCACTTCAATTATCACTTTTTCATTTTGCTAAGATGAGGGCAATCATTATATGAATTTCCTTTCATCATCTCTTTTTGGACAAAATGGGGGAAATCAAATTTCGAATTTCCTTTCACCATTTGTCTTGGACTACATGGGGGCAATCAGATTATGAATTTCCTTTCACCATATGTCTTATATTTTAATATTTTGAAGTGGGGGAAATAAATATGTATGTATCATACAAGGGATTTTATCTACTATTAATTTTTTTGAGAGAAAGGTCTGCCATAATTTTTAAGTATACTCTGAAAATAATTTTCTTCCAATATTCAATACACCTTCGCCTATAAGGAAGATTTTATAGGGGTTTTGAAATTCAAGGATCAACCTTGAGCGAATTAGTCGATTTAAAACCCGATAGAAGGGCTAAAGTTATCAAGATTAGCCTAGACATACTTTCTTTCAGTGAAAATCAGATGAACATAAAGATTTTCGCCTAACCTCGTTTTGAAGATATGTTTTTAAGTTTTTAGAGTCAAGGCGAAATTCTTTCTTTCTATGACGACTAAGGAAAGGTAGTGAAAATCAGAAGAGAATAAATTTTGAGGATATGAAAAATGAAACAGAATGAGGACTCAAAGGGTCTGATGTAAAAGAATCTCATTTCCACACAAGTTCATTTCTTGATTATCCAGCTTCTCCTTTAAACCCTTTTTTATTCTTGTTTTCTTTTTTCTTTTTTCTTTCTTTTGTCATTTTTTATTTCATTTTTATTTTATTCAGAGAAGGTTTCATAATTAAGCTGTAATTTCATGCTTCTCCAATATTCGATCAGGTGACGATATCTATATGAGTGAAACCCCCTTTACATTTAGAAATATTTCTTTGAAATTTTAGCCTGGACTAGAGGGATAGGAGTTCCTACTTTAGATTCTTTTATATTTCCAATCAAGAAAATCATTGATTTATCACTTGTTTGAGAGAAAGAAAACGTTCTGATATATCATCTCTCAGCTGACAGTAAGTCTTCTGCACGGGAACATAAATGGGACATGTCAGAAAATTTTGAATGATAGAAATGATATGTGGTATATATGTTTTTATATATATTTTTTATGATATCAAGTAAACCTCATTTATTTATAGTCAAAGTAAAATTTTGATAATTTACAAAAGAAAAATAAAATTGCAAACCAAAACATGGAAACCAAAACCGGTATATACAATGGAAATCTGAAATACGATTATTGCCTAAAATGTTTTAGGCAATGCCCGTTGATAGGAGTGTCAAGATTGTTTTCGTCGAGGTTTTCCAGTAAGAAGGAATTTTTCCCTTTAGTAGTTGCAATCCTGAATGGAACGAACTAGAGATGATCGAACTTGTCGTGTTTCCCTGCATCTTCCTTTCTAGCATTCCACTTTAAAACTAGATCTCCAGGAAGAAACTCTTTGTCTTTAGCCTTTTATCTAAAAGGGCCTTCATATTATCTTGGTACTTATGAAGTTCGTCATCTACTTCAGCCCTATTTTGCTGGACTTCAATTATTTGATTTAGCCTTCTTGTAACATCATTTGATTCTTCATTTTCGTCCTTCCAAAGATTCATCACAGGAAGAGAGAGATTGATAGGAAGGATGACGTCAGTACCATAAAGCATTTGAAAAGGGGACATACCTATCGATTTTTTGGTGCCGATTCGATTCGGCCACAAGGAGTATTTCAAGTGAACGTGCCAAGCCTTCTTATTTTTTGTCAACACTTTTTTTATTATAGTCATTAGGCTCTTGTTGGATGATTCGGCCAACCCATTACCCTGAGGATAATAGGTTGAAGAATGTCCTAACACAATGTCTTTTTTTTGGAAAAAACTTACCATTGCCATAGATTTGAAAGCTTGAGCATTGTCAGTGACTATTTTTCAAGGGGAACCAAATCTTGATAGGATGTTATCTTCCAATAAGTTTATTCCCACTGAATCTGTAATATTTTGAGGTTGAATGGATTCAACCCACTTCGTGAAATAATCGGTAGTGGTCAAAATCCATTTATGTTGGGCACTTGACTGCGGATGGATTTCTCTAATGAAATATAGATCCCATTGTTAAAAGGAAGCTTATGCTTTGACTAGGTCTAAAGGTAGTGCAGGGAGATTTTGATTACCAGAGAACAGTTGGCAAGAGTTGCAAGCTCTGACCTTGGCATTCACATTAGTAAATAATTTTGGCCAATGATACCCATCTCTTAAAATCTTGTAGGTCGTTTCTGATCTAGGTGGATATCAGTGGCCACCCACCTTTTCCAAATGGCTCAAAACAGTTTTCTGGCCATTTTGGCAATTTACTATTTTTAGCAGGTTTTAACTTCCGGGGCCATTTTGAGGGCCTAAATGAAGGTTTTTCGAGATAGAGGTTCTCAATAATAGATGAAGGAATAATTTATCCCCCAAAATGAATCTCCTCGATGATACCTTTCCAACGAGCTATCACACACCTAAAATAGAGATCGTATGCAAAAGTTACGACCCCGAGAAGTTGATGTACTCACTTACCCAAACGGGGCCCACATGACTTTTGACGCTTCATCTCCTAGGGTTAGGTTTTTGGATGTCTAGGAATTTTGGAATTCCCGTTTATTGTAAAAAGGCCTTCAGAGCCTCATTTTAATCATCTTCTTGCGAATGCGAGTAGCCGTCACATCTCTTCTCAGAGATAAGTTGCTACCATTCTAGTGAGTCTTTCACTCTGTATTTTTACAGTCTCTGTACATTTCTATGATTAATAGAAATCGTGTATTAATGTATATCTATGTTTATGGTTTCATCTCTGATACATTTCTGTTATATTATTGAATATCTGCAATATCTCTGTGCATTTCTTTATTATATCTCCACTCTCATTTCGTGCAGAAAATAATACGGATGAGTGGTATCAGAGCAGGCTGCTCTTGATCGTTTTTCAGTGCATGTCCCCGACGAGGTATGAGTATAGAAAGTTGGGTATTGAGCTTGTCTCTCTCGAGGACAATCACTCTCGCACACCCAAGAAACCCTCAATGGCGGAAGAAAAGAAAAACGATGGAG
>ML841576.1:25508-37489 GCA_009831015.1 Picea engelmannii | reverse complement strand
TGAAGGGTCGAAGGCCGAGGTCCGGTTGTTCTGTGTGTCCCCCCTTGAGGCACCCACCTCTTGGACAGGATCCAGCCCGTGACCCATTTCTTAGGCCGAAAATCTAAATGTCGCGCTTGGACCGAGGTACCTAGTGACCAATTGTAGGGCATCTACCCAGGTGGCGGTTGTGGGCTGCAATCGCACCTTGATTGGATTTTGTGTGGCTATTGGGAGGTATCGCCAGCTCTTTCGGGATATTTCACCCTCTACCCCTCATTATAACCAGTTATTTCATTCTTCACTAGTGTCTCTTCCGGTGACTTCAGACCCCACTCTTGAGAGCTATTGGAAGATTCAGTGCTATTTGAGAGGAAGGACGTTACGGCTTCTAGGACACAAGCATTTGCTTTCTTTTTCTTGATTCCCCCACGCGGACAAAAACCCTCTTACCCACATATATGCTTCTTTCTCCTTTATGTATGATGCACATCTGATTACAGTTTGACTTTGATATATATATTGTGAATATCATCACAACAAAAGGCTCTTGGTTCTATATTTTCTCTCACCACTTGTTGCACACATTTCACACAATTAGTCTGACATCATAGGGGAACCACAGAACCCCCATCATTCACGACGTCTGCTCAACCTTCCTCCTATTTTAGGGGGAGTATCTGGTCATACTCGTTCATCGATACTTCATTCACACACTCCTGTGAGTGCTACCATCTTAGGATCAACATTGCTTGGTTCTACCTTACTTGGGTCCAATTCCCAAGGTCACACAGTCACTCTCTCTCCTTTGCACGGAAGCGGGGGACCCACTTCCTCTCAAGGAGGGACCACCAACCCACCTAGTCCCCATCAAGGGTCAGGTGCACAATACACTATGGCTAGCACTAACATTCCTACCCCATTATAGATGCCATACTTGGCCTCTCTCAACATTTCGGATCTCACCAAGCTCACCAATGATCCTATATTGCATGACACCACATGGCCTGCAATGCCAACCAAACTCCCTTCAGACATACCAAAGTTTGAAGGGAAGGCAGAGGATGACCCCACCAATCACGTCATGACCTTTCATCTATGGTGTTCTTCCAATAGCATCATGGAGGATTCCGTTAGACTGCGTCTTTTTCAATGCACACTTACCGGCCCATCAGCCAAATGGTATGTCGAAGAAAAATCAGGGTCCCACACGACCTTTGAATCCTTGGCCAAAGCCTTCTTAACTTTCTTCCAATTACCCATCCAACATCACAATGGTCTAGAACTAATGTCTAACTTCAAACAGACCTCAACCACCCACATTGCTGACCACATTCATGAGTGTCGTAGGCGACGTAGTTTGTGTAAAGCATAAACCACCAAACAACAATGCCTTGACTGGTTTCTGCGATCACTTGTCGCTCTCCTTGGTAAGGATGTAGCTTCCACCTTCCCACAATCTGAAGAAGAAGACATCAGCAAGGCTCAACAATATGACCTCATTTACGCACAGTCAGGATACTTATACACGATACTTCCTGATCTTCCAAAACCTGTGCCATTTGGTCAAGACAAACCTGGGATGTCTCACTCAGCAGACGGACTAATAGGTACCACCACACACCATGGTCCACAACCCCAACCACCACCTATGTATGGAACACCTCAGTACCCACCAGCATATGGGGGCACTTCTTATTACTCCCCACCCCCTTACCAACAGCCATATTCTGTTGCTATACCTCCACCCACGAATGGACCACGACCAGCACCCTCCATACATCAACCCCCTCCAAACACCAGTGGTCCCCCCTCCACATCACCTTATAGTACTAGTGAAAGCACCACGCCTTCCTATGTACCTTATGGAGCGGCACCACCACAGAACCCTTACTTTCCCTTTCTGGGTCCTCAACAACCCATGGCTCCCCCACATCCTCATACGGGGGTCAATTTTGTTCAACCCTCTGCTGCTCAACAATATCAAAATTTTGAACAGTTGAACATATCCAATCCAACTCATCCTTCAAACAACACCAAGAGGAAAGGACAGAACAGGAATAACAACAATCCTGGTCAAGGCAGGAATCAAACCCCACAGCATCAACCCACTGGGGGCAATCAAAACCAAGGGAACCAAAACCCCCAAGGGGGCAATAACAACAAATGCCAAGGGAGGAACACTGTTAAAAATATCCACCCTTGTGCCCTTTGTGGCGTATATGGTCATTACACTCACCATTGCCCACAGATCGCTGATTTCAAAAGGTTGAAGGACTCTGGAAGCATTCCCCCTTCTCTTGCGCAACATGCCCTGCAGCAGGCACAACAAAAATATGCGCAACAACCCCCTCCCGTCGTGCTACAAAATTCTATCCCACATCAAGGTGTGGTAAACACCCAACAGGACACGCAGCATCCCCCACCTCAGGTGGGCTAGTACCACAATCCCAACAATCCAGCAGAGTGAACAATTCTCGTCACCAGTGAGGAAGAAATCCTTCTGCAAACACGCAATCATCAGTATCTGGAAACAACTGAGTCTACCCCTACACCTCCAGAAACAAACCCTACACCGACAGGACCTCCGTTGGTGATCCCTTGCCCTTCAGCCGAACCACCATTATGCATCCCTCGCATCCCATTGCGCAGGAATGTCCACAACCCACAGGCTAGGGCCGCTCATAACTACAGCTTGGTAGATGACTTAGCGCAATCCCCAGCTGCCATGTCAGTTCTGGAAGTCCTCCAGACTTGTCCTAGTCAACGGAAATCATTACTTTCCGCCTTGGGGGCAGTCGACCCTGCCGATACTCGACTCATCACTTTTGACCTTGATAGCTGCGAACCGTGTCTTACCGCTGCAGTTGCTATTCAAATACCAGTCAAAATACGGAACATCACCGTCCATCGGTGCATCATCGATGAAGGGGCATCCACATGCATCATGTCCAAAACAGTATGGTAGAAAATTGGTTCCCCAGAAATGATACCTTCCGCCATCACCTTACGATCTTATGACAGATGACCATCATCTCCTAAAGGGCTCTTCCAAAATGTCCCCGTGGAACTCGGGGGAAAAACTATCCTCATTGACATTGAAGTTATCGACGCTCAACTCGATTACAATATCTTGCTTGTATGTAGCTACATGTATGCTATGAAGGCAGTGGCATCATCCGTATTTCAGAAAATCATGTTCCCCCACAACGGGAAGATTGTAACCATTGACCAAGTCTCACATTACGAGCCTAATCCATCTGCCAATCTCGATAACATTCTTCCTCTTATTCACACCAACCAAGACGTATATCCACTCATTGAGATGGGTCCTGCTATTTTAAAAGATCCATCCTTGTTAGGGACGTACCATGGAGAACCACCACTCCTTCCCCCTAGTCAAGTATGCATCATCTCATCTAATGAAACTCAACAGGAGGATGCTCGTCCTCCTCAGGAGGCTTCAGCCATTCTTGACGTCTCAATAGTCGCAGCACCACTCTCACAGGAGCCTCCTGCGCATTCGTCGACACCTACGGTCCACGAATCCACATCCCCTCTAGGGCCTAGTCCCATTTGGGAGTCAGTTCCCCGACCCCTCACTCAAATTCCCTTCTTTTACCCTCCACCCGGTATAGAAGCTTTCCAAGTAGCAGCAACGCTCACACTACCCAATATGGTGTTAGCAATCCCATTTTGGTACTTGCATCCACCTGAGATAGTCCCTCGCCCATAGGCAGGACTCCCCATGACGATTCCTGTCCTCACTCCCACTACCTCCACTACCCCCATACTCCCTACCCCCCCTGCTACCGCTGGGGGCAGGAGATAGAAGAAGGAGCCCACATCTCCACTTCCTCTTCACATCTCACCACCTTGCGCCTTGTGTGATAAAGAGGGTCACCAAACCAACAACTGCCCATCACTACCGGAATTACAAAATTTGATTCCCCCCAATCCAACCCCCACACCATCCATGACTACTGCTACCACTCAACCTTCCAGTAGTAAAGGGTTGAAGACCAAATTCGTGTGTGCCATCTGTTCTGAATATGGCCATTACACCCATCATTGTTCAACACTGCCTCGTTTCCGGCAGGCATTAGCCATCATAAGCCGAGACTTTCAGAACAACCCACGCCCAAATACGTCCTCCACAACACCTATTACTGACATTCGCTATGTCACTACTTCAGTCAATGAACGCATGAGATGCCCTTGCTCTCTTTGCAATTCATCAACTCATTTTACATACCAGTGTCCAATGATCATCGAATATCAACGACATCAGTTAGCCCTGTTTCACCAACCCGCAGAGGCCATCATTGATATATCTTCACCATTTGAAGATCTCCATATCATCTCTCCCGAGCCCAAGGCACTCCCTACGCCTCCATGGTGCTTAGATGACATGGCTGAGGATTTACCCCGTAACCCACCCAACTCTCCTTCTCATTCCTCTATAGAGACTCATCATCCCACTACTACGGGTACCCCTCAGTACCTTAATATATGGTTTATGTCGAGTGAACCATCACCCTCTCCCAGCATCTCCTCCTCTGTTTCTACAGTAGGGGGCAACCATACTGTCATGGAGATCACTCCTCACTATCCATTATATTCCCGTCATTTCCAATGCGACGAAGAAATACTGGAAGAGTTACAACGCCTGGACTCTCCCTGGGAAGCACTACATCATCGTGCACTCTTCCTTCCGCAGGAAGCCCTCATGCCTCCTAGCCACAATCCCATTTACGCGGTCAAAACCAAAGACTTTATCCCACTAGGGACTATTGATTGGTTCAACAATCCTATTCCTGCACCCAATGCTTTTGAAGAAGGTAATCTAGCTAACATTTCCCCCACCATCAAAATCAACATTTACATTAAACCAGGAATCGTCGAAGAGATCATCATTGGAGCTGCTTGCACTCCTCAGGAAATTACCGCATACAAAGCCCTCTTCCAGGAATTTAGGGATATCTTTGCCTGGTCATACACCGAGATGCCTGGCCTAGACCCATCCATTGTCGAGCATTGCATCGACACCTGGCCTGATATCACACCAGTTTGCCAGAAACAGCGACTGCTACACCCATCTAAGGCCGCGGCTATCAAAGCCGAAATTGACAAATTGCGTACGGTCGGATTTATCTACCCCATCGCTTATACTTCATGGGTTTCCAACCCTGTACCCGTCGACAAGAAATAGGGATCTATTCGCGTTTGCACCGACTTTCGCGATCTCAATAATGCATGTCCCAAAGACAACTTCCCAATGCCTTTCATCGACCAGATCATCGATGATTGTGCTGGCCACAAGGCTCTCTCCTTCATGGATGGATTCTATGGCTATAACCAAATTCAAATCCAACCAGTAGATCAGTACAAAACCGCATTCATCAGGGGTACATTTGCATATTGGGTCATGCCCTTCGGCCTCAAAAATGTCGGTGCAACTTTCCAGTGGGCTATGACATACATCTTTCATGATTTGGCTGCAATCATCCTCGCCTACTTGGAAGACCTCACCGCTCGATCCAAGAAGCACACCCAACACCTGGATGATTTACGAATCATCTTTCAACGGTGTCGTCAATACAACATCCGCTTGAATCCTCTCAAGTGTGTGTTCTGCGTCACCGCAGGGCGCCTCCTCGGTTTTATCATGTCACAAAACGGTATCACCATAGACCCCCTCAAAGTCCAAGCCATCACCGAAATTCCACCTCCTCGGAATTTGCGACAACTACAGAGTCTACAGGGAAAAGACAACTTTCTTAGGCGCTTTGTTCCTGATTACGCTATACGCGCACATGGTTTCCTTCGCTTGCTGCATCACGACATCCCTTTTCATTGGGATGACTATGCCCAATAGTCATTTGACGACCTCAAAGTAGCACTTTCCAATGCACCTTTGATTAGTGCACCTGACTACAATCGCGACTACATCCTCTACGTATCAGCATCAGCTATATCAGTAGTCGACGCCCTCGTCCAGCTCAGAGATGACAATCGTGAACACGTCATTTACTACGTCAACAAGAACCTCTCAGGACCACCCCTGAAGTACAAACATGAAGAGAAACTTGCTCTTGCAGTTGTCCTTGCAGTACAAAAGCTGCGCCATTACATTCTGCTTCTCACCACCAAGGTCGTCGCAGATTCCAACCCTATGCAGTACTTGCTCAACCGTCACCAAGTTAACGACAAATTTGCTCGATGGATCATTATCCTGCAGGAATACAACCTCAAATTTTCAACACCAAAGAGTAAGAAGGCCCTCGTCCTCGCTGAACTTGTCACGACCCTTCCCTCTGACACACCTAGTGCCCCCATCAATACTGACTTTCCTGACGAACATCTCTTTTACATCGCTTCTGATGATCCTTGGTACGGTGACCTTCTCTTCTACCTACGAACTCAAAATTTCGGTAACCACCTATCACGAGATGATCGTCAGCGCATTCTCCATCAGGCCCCCCGCTATCTCCTCATCGGTGACATCTTATATCGGCGAGGCATCGACACCATTCTTCGTCGCTGCCTGACTATTGACGAGGCCGACAGAGTCTTAAACGACTGCCACAATGGCGCCTGTTGGGGCCATCTTTCGGGCATCGCCACAACTCAAAAGATTATCCGGGCCAGTTAATTTTGGCCTACTTTGTTTCACGACTGCATTCATGCCGTGAAATGATGTGAGCAATGTCAGCTCTATGCCAACAAATCCCGCGCTCCCCCCACTCTTCTTCACCCTGTCATTACTACGATCCCCTTTTGTAAATGGGGCATTGACTTTATGAATTGTAATCCCCCCTCTAGCAATGGTCACAAATACATTGTTGTCGTTGTCGATTACTTCACCAAATGGGCTGAAGCTATGCCCACCTTCAACAACACCGCTGACACAATAGCGTGTTTTTTCTTCAACCACGTCATATCCCGGTTCAGAGTACCACTCCAACTAGTTTCCGATCATGGGAAACATTTTGAGAATGATATCTTCGTCGAACTCTCATCTCGGTTAGGCTTCTCTCACGAGTTTGCCTCACCATACTATCCTCAGTCAAATGGACAGGTCGAGGCAGTGAACAAAGTCCTCAAGACCATATTACAATGCACGATCAATAAACATAAAACCAATTGGCATCATATGTTATTTTTTGCGTTATGGTCTTATCGAATGGTAGTGAAAACTACCACAGGTTTCACGCCGTTTCACCTAGTCCATGGGGTCGAGACAACTCTTCCCATCGAGTGCGAAATTATCACCCTTCGCACCGCAATTGAACTTTTACCTGACACTGCTCCAATGGAGCAATGCTTTCTGAACTTGGAATCTCTATATGAGGATCGTCGATCCTCATTACAGAACAACGAGGCAGCTAAAAAACGATCCAAAGCTACCTTTGATCGCCATGTCAACCTTCGCTCATTCCGCGAAGGCGACCTCGTCCTCGCCTACGATATCGTCCATGATACCTTCGGCCACGGAAAATTTGAATCACTATGGCATGGCCCTTACATCATCCAACATTGCCTCTCCAAAGGCACATACATCCTGGCCTCCCCCGCAGGCCTCATGCTCAAAGAACCCGTCAATGGGTTATACCTCAAGAAATTATATGCTTAAACGTAGTCAAGCTACTTTAGGTTATTTTTCTTTTCTACCATTTTTAATCTTTTTTCCTCATCTAAAACTATCATTTGTGCTATTGACAGATGACTCCTCCACCATCTTACCACATTGGTTACGCCGACGGCGCCATCCGTTGGACACAAAATCTCACTTCGGCTGCTTGGGCTCTCTACACCCCTTCACATAAAATGCTACATTCCAGCGGCATCTGTCTAGGACCAGCAACTAATAACCAAGCTGAATACACTACTGTCATTGGCCTCCTGACTGACATCCAGCATCATCATATTCGTCACCTTAGCGTTCTCCTCGACTCTCAACTGGTCGTTCTCCAACTTAACAATGTGTACCATGTACGTGATCCGTGAATCTTTTGCAAATACCTGCAGGTTAGATTATTATCTCGACATTTTGATTCCATTACATTTACACATATTCCTAGGGAATTGAATCAAACAACAGATGAAATAGCTAACATGGTGTTAGATTGGCATATATCACATCAAGCTACACCTACATAAACATCACATATATCCTGTCACAGCATATAAATAGAATCAACATCATCCACATCAGCACAAAACAACATATGTAAAACTCATTTGGATCCAAAAAACGTGTATACTCATATATATATAGGCCTCTCCGGCCATCCGAATGTTTACATATACAAAAATACATTGGCCCACAGGCCCGTGCCACATCATGGTACAAAAATCGGCTCACCAGACTATCAAAACTATATACAGATACAATTAGGGGGCCTCTATCGCACCCCCAGATGCCCCTCCCTCAGGAGGAGGTGGTGGCCCACCCCTACCTTCCCCAGACGGTGGTGGTGGAGCACCTGCAGGACCCTCCTTCCCAGGTGGCAGGTGTCCACTAGTCATGGCGGCGAGCACAGCTGCTCGTCGCATGATGGACCGCCATGGTGGCGGTAACCCAATACACTGCTCCAGGAACTCCTCGTCCTGGATACAGATCCACATGCCCTCAGGAACATCCCTAAACACCGTCTCAAAACGATGACGTATATCATCCAGATCTCCTCCAGCAGCCGCTAGAGGAGCATGTGATGGCCCCGCACCAGGGTCATCAAAGAGACGCCTCTGCGCCGGTCTCTCGGGCCCTGCTGGTCACCCAGCAGCCTCATCCTGTGGACGCCTCTCTCCACACGGAGGTCTCCCCTCTTGCTGCACCGACGGTCTATATAACTCCACCTCACGTCTGCGAGGTGCCAAATCTGCACATGCACCAAACAAGCAACAACAAATGGTATCAGTGTCTATACATCAAACATATGCACTGGCATATCAAAATCACAACATAAGTCAAAACATATATAAATACACAGTGTACCTCTGTGATCAAAAACCTCCCCAGGAGGCACTACCATATCCGGGTCCCCCCGGAAGTCTACCCCAGCATAGGGGAACTGAAGAATAACCTGCGGCATCTGCCGCCATATCTGCGTTGCCTGCGCAGTAAAATAGTGTCCGCCTTTGCCACCACCGTGGCGAACCAAAATATGTGACCACCACCTCAAGAATGGATCTCGTACCCCTGGGGCTTCCAGTAGCACCCTCGGGCGCAGCATTGGCACCCTCTCCAAGAAAAAGGCCACCAGGATGGAGCCAAAAGAGAACTCCCTTACACCTCTAGATCGATAGTGGTCCAGCTGCGCGATCATCTGCACATGTAGGGTCAAACCCCAGGTGAACTGCTCACGGCCCACCACTACCCTCTCCATCAACATCAGCTCGCCACCACTAATCCGGTGGGGCGCTCGGGATCCATACACTCACACTATCATCGCTGCTATGCAACGATGCAGCAGGGCATCTATCCCACTGATGCTCACTGATGACCTAGTCATATAGTGCTCGCCTGAGCCGTATCTCTCAGCGAAATCCCACAGCGGAGTATCTCTCGGCAGCACCGGATCTATTGGCAACGGTGTTCCCCGGAAGGGGAGCCTCGTCAAAAAGTAGATGTCCTCCACCGCAGTGAAGGCAATCTGCTCTCCTCGCATGAGGAAGCAGTGTCGATCTGGGCTCCACATCTCAATCAGAAATTGGAGCAAATACTCCTGCGAATGTATCAAAGGGAAATCAAAAAACTTTAGCAACCCACTGGCTGCTAAAGATGCTCAGACTGCAGGCCTCGCATCGGCCACAGCATCTCGCAGCTGCAACCAGTCCTGCTCACGCCACCGTACATCCATGATCCCTGATCGTCACCTGCACACAACCCAGAATCCTATATTAGCTTAGGCAATCACCCAATACATCAAATAAGCTAATTTTTTCACCCTGAAACCTTGCCTCAAAGGCGCGGTTTTACTACCCACAGGCGTGCACACATGTGCACCTGTTCACTATACAGGCGTGCATGTATGCGCGCCTGTTTTTTCCCACAGGCGCGCTCATGAGCGTGCCTGTTCGCCATACAGGCGCGCTCTAGGGCGCGCCTGTCCAACCCACAGGCGTGCTCTCGAGCACGCCTGTTAACCCCACAGGCGCACACTCATGCGCGCCTGTCTACCCTACAGGTGCGCCCCTAGGGCATGCCTTAAACACCTTCTCACGCGCCCACATGCGTGCTTCTTTAGTGTACAAGCGCGCACTCATGCGCGCCTTCCATTGAGTCGCCCGCGTGTGTGGGCCCCTCCTCTACCCAAAACCCCCTAAAACTCCCGTACGACCCCCCGTACCTACCCTGCCCAAAAATTGGAAACCTATAACTATGCAGGATGTTCAGACCACTAACCTGAAACTCGCACGCCGTGAATCGGATACCTTGTGCTCTCGGAATCATGCAATCTCCTATGAATCTGCTCGAAAACTCACTGAAGCAGCAGGTACAAATGAGGTGGCAATGTGGGCCCTACAACTATATATAGGTCTTTTGCCAAACTTCCACTCACCATTCCGGGAGCCCACGACGTCCATTTTTCGAACCATATTCAGCCACGGGATCAGCGTCCCGCCACCTACATCATGACTGTCCCCGGGCCACTTTTCATCCTAAGCCCCCGGGGCACCTTTTTTTCATATCATAGCCAGGTACGCACACGCATTGTCACATTTATCTCATACATGTTCATATTTGTTATTTTCTTCAGATATGGTTCACTCTGGGTATTTGGTTGTTCTATGTGCAGGTACTTGGTCATCATCTCTCCACATCATTCCTTCAGGTATATACTCAGCACTGGCATGTAGTCTCTCCCACGGTATTGCATTTACATTCCCAGTCACACCCCCTAATTTTTGCCTTTAGGATACCCTTTTCCCGGCTCTTCAGTACTCACACCTCCATTTGCATTTTGGTACTGGAACCCGGTAGTTTTCTTACCCACATGAGTCATCTCATTCATAGCACCTTTTTGCACTTTTGACACTCATGCTGCTCTTTACTACCCCTTTAGGGATGGGAGTCCCAGTAGTCTTTCATCATGTTGCGAATTAACCACATACTTCTTCTCCTCATTTTGCTAGCTTCCCATATGGACTCCCAGCACATCGCTTTATGGTCATGTTCTCTTCTTTACCTGCACCTCCGCAGGATCATGAACCCAGCATTTCATCCACCATTAGTTTTCCCATCTGCGAACCTATCTTCATTTCACCTACCTCATACAGAAACTCGCCAATGGGGCCCCCACCCTTCATCAGTTTTCCCAGAAATTTCTGCCCTCCCTGGGGCACTCATTTCACATTGGGGCACCCGTTTCTGTATTTTGTACATCTTTCCCCCATTTATTCATTATTCATCGTACATACGCCTTTCTTTTTCGTCCTTTACTATTGTCATCACCATTGGCGACCTGCTTTCCTTTTGGGCCACACGCAACCCATGTCACCCTTGGTTGGAGCATTCCTTCTCATTTACCCTCATCGACATCATCTATATCTTTAGAATACTACCCAGATCACTTACCTATACCCTCTGAATTTGTTCACCTTGTCCCACCTCTAGCACAACTTATCCTCAGTCTCGGCATCCCCCTGACACTCGACCTTGTCACACGGTTGCGACCACTGTTTGTCTCACACATTCTCCAGCCAAGGGCAGTCTTGAGTCTTTCCACTTCTTGACTTCATCCATGTACCTCTGCCACTCCCTCACCATATTAGATTCCGGGAAGCCCTTTTCTTCTGGGAGTCGCGTCCCCCTTTTGTCGACATCATCAAAATTTTCCAAAAGGGCGACAATATCTTGATTCTCATTCTCCTATCAATGAGAGATCTCGGACGGCACAGGGGGAAACACCATTGCTCCCTGATGTCGTTGACCCCCATAACATTCGACGCCAACACTTTCTCATGTTGTGGTGGGTCTTACTTTGCGACTATTG
>ML841574.1:22916-33300 GCA_009831015.1 Picea engelmannii | reverse complement strand
GAGCCCATTCGAGGTCCTCTATGGTAGACAATGTAATACTCCAGTCAGCTGGAGCAATCCTATGAATAGGATTTCTTTTGGACCTGACATGTTGAGATAAATGGAACAACAAGTGACTCAAATAACAAAATTTGAAGGTCGCTCAGAACCGACAGAAAAGCTATGCTGATCAAAAGAGAACTCCAAGAGAGTTCCAGATAGGGGATCATGTATATCTCGGAATTAAGCCCAAACAGAGTTCCCTAAAAATGGGAGCTTGTGCCAAATTGGCACCCCAGTATTGTGGACCTTTTGAGGTTCTAGACAGAGTGGGACCTGTAGCCTATCGGCTAGCACTTCCTCCCACCGTAAAAGCACATAATGTTTTCCATATTTCCTTATTGAAGAAATATGTACATGATACTAATCATATAATTGACTGGTCTGTGATCCAGGTGGAACCGGAGGGAGAATTCTTGAAAGAACCCCAATGCATATTGGACAAAAGGGAAACCCAACTCTGGAACAGGACCATTGCACAGGTCAAGGTGCAGTGGAAACATTTTGGCCCAGATGAGGCTACATGGGAAATGGAGGATGCCATGAGACAGCCATATCCGATTTTGTTTACTTCTGTACATGCAATTCATGTTAGTAGCTAAGAACATCGAGGAAGATGTTCCTTTTAAGGGGGAGGGAATTGTAACACCTTTTTTCCCCCAGATTGTAAATATAATTGAACTGGACAAGGACTATGGCAAAAACTCATAAGTATGAATATGTACTGTAAATGGACCTGCAGGAAGAGGTCAATGAATGTAAATGATAGTTTGAATTTATTGCAGAACTGCTGAGAGGGGATGTGCGGAAAAGAGACCACAATGGTGGTGGAGGGCACCTTGATAAAGGAGCGTTAACTTCCACCAAGAATTCAATACCGTATTTGGACTCCACTGGCCTGGGTAACCAAAAGCGGCTCGCTAGCCCTGAAATAAATGCCTTGCAGGTTGGTAGGTGGATGGCTTGATGAGGGATGGGGAGGTGAACCGCCTATCCGTAGATCCATCATGATTGACTAGCACAACGGTAATCATGCCACACGGAACCTCGCGAGAGGATAAGGCGTATGGCAGAAGCGATTGAAAGGGGGGGATGCGAGGGGAAACTATGGCAGTTCTATGTAGAGTGAGTGATCGCAGAGAGGAGGGGATTGCAACCTTCGCTCCTGGGCACTGGAAGACAGAGAGACACAGGTCTTAGGATATCGTGGTCTCAGCTCGGGGGTGGCTAGTGGTAAATCCATTAGGAGTCACTACACCTACGTTTAGGAGGAAACAAGCACCCCTCTCAGCAGTTGCTTCCATTGCTGAAGTTATTTATGATAAGTGTTTTGCTTATATTGCATTTGAAATTAATATGCTGTCACATATGTGCATAGACTTGTGAAATTGTGAATGTCTCCTATGTAAGAATGTCTCTGTATAAATTGATGATAAGGAGTAGATATTAGCTCATAAAACTGTGAAATTGTGAAGGATTTGCAGCATGCGAGTGTCCGCGCAATGTTTGATATGAATAGGTTGATATATTCTTATCACAAAGGATACCATGCATGAATTATGTCGATAAAATGAAGCTAACCATGCCCAACTGTCCTCGGGAAGTGGTCTTCCTTTATCCGCTTCCAGAAATGCCCCGGCAAGGATCTCTTCATAGAGATTCCCTCCGTGGAAAGGTTCACCAAGAACCCAGAATAAGGACCCAAACGCACAGGCCTTATTAACCTTGTACGAGGAGGAACGATCCTATTGAGGTTCCAAGATAGTAGTGTTGTGAGATGAAATAAGTCAACGGATGAGATCTCGTCAGAGGATCCATAGTCATTCATGACCATTAGATTGACGAAAGTAACACAGGCATTACATACCTTGCCCCTTTGCCCTCTATCATCGTGAGCAACGAGAAATTGGGATCGTAAACTCCAAGACCCAAAAGAACGAATCTATATCGTTAGATCTCGGTCCAATTACCCATCAGCCGTTGGATCTGGAAAAGCTGCGCAGGGGTTAAGCGCAGGGGTAGGCATGCGAGGAAGTGATCTGAGCCATCAAATCTGGAGTAGAAATCTTGTAAACCATTGGATCGGGAGGAGTTTCACGGAGTATAACTCCTGGAAGGAGAGTGTGCAGGAGAAATGATCTGGACCGTCAGATCTTAGATCATAGTCCCGACAACCGTCAAATCTCGAGAAGATGCGCCGGAGTTAACCTCTAGTGTGCAGAGGAAGATCCTAACTGTTGATCTTGGCAGGACATGTGCCAGCATTCTGGGGAGTCGTCGGGATTTCACCCATCGGAGAATTTAGGAGTATAGAATCGTTGCAATAGGAAGTCGCGATTCACGAATTCCCGATAGGATCTAAGCTGTCCAAATAGTAGGGAAACGTTGTAGAGGATCCTGGAGAGTCGGAGTTCGGCATATCGGGGATTTTGAATACATGGAACTCTTGCCACTCGGAGTCGCGATTCGCGAATTCCCGATAGGATCTGAGCCATCCGTTCACACGAGACAGGTGTCAGAGATCGGACGAAAGTCGCAGATCGGGAAATCGAAGTTTCCAAGGACATGGAACACTCGCAATAGGAAATCGCGATCCACGATTTCTCGACGGGATCAACACCATCCATCAGCGAGGACGCATGACGAGAGATCCCAGAGAGTCGGATTTTGGCATATTGGGAATCGGCGTATCGGGGATTTCAAGGACATGAAACCCTTACATTACAAAACCGCGATATGCAAATTCCTGACACCATCATAAGCCGTGGATCCAAGGGACGTGTGTCGAGCATCCGGAGAGAGTCGGGAATCGGGATACTGCGGGTCCCGTGGACGTGGGTCTTGTGACATGGGAAACCCTGTAGCCCCGACAGGAATAAAGTAGTGGTCACGGAGTTGGTCATGTGGACTAGGGGCTAAGCCAGTGGGGCTAGCGTGACCAGAAAGGCGCATCGCGAATCGGGAAATTGCGAGTCCCGAGGACATGTGTTTTATGTCATCACAAATGACAAAACCCCGATGGAAGTTTATACAGCTGTAGTCATGTGGTAAGTGGTCACATGGACCATGGTATAGCCAAGAGGGCTAGCCAGTGTAAAGGCACGTCGAGAGTCCGGAGGACTTGTGTGCCATGACATTGAAAGGCGCCAAACCCCGACAAGAATTAAGAGTGTGGTCTTGTGAACGTTGTGGTCGTATTGACCAAGACTTAGCCCAAAAAGCCAATATGCTAGGAGCACATCGGGGATCGGAGGATCGGGAGTTCCGAGTACATGTGCACCTCGGCACCGCAAACTCTGAAACCCCGACGAGAAGCTGTCGTATGGTCATATAGGAACTGGTCGTGTGGATCAAAGGCTTATCCAAGTGAGGCTGAGGCAACCAAGGGGTGAGTCAGAGATCGAAGATCGGTGATTGTAGTTGCCAAGACATCGTGGGTGTCAAAACCCCGATAGAAGGAACCCCAAATCCTGATATAGAACCAGGGATTGGCATTTCACTAATGCAGGTTTGTGGAGATTTCTCATGTGTTGGAGATTAAACCAATTTTTTTTTTATTATGATAGTGGATGTGTTACAATTGTTGATGCACTCTAAAGGTGTAAAGGTATTTCCATGAGAGCAGGGAGATATGAAGTCAAGAATAATTTAAAAGTGAAGTGACTTTTAAAGAGAAATCAATAAGGAACCAGGAAGAATAAAATGGTTCTAAGCATGGTTTTGAATGCAGAAGAGATGGTGCCTAACAAGAAGCCGTCTTAAGTGACATAGATCCATGAGTGACATTCCAAAAGCTTGTAGGTATCACTTGAAGCTATGATGGTAAGGTGAAAGAAGTACTTCGGTTAATTCTATGCAGCTAGGAAAGGGGCATATGTGCATCCTTACAATATGCTAGAGATTGGATAGGTAATTCAAGTTTGAAGTTAGATGGGATAGATGGATCTAGAAAACAAATAAAAGTTGAAGATTAATGTCATCATTAGTAATTGGATGGAAATGTAAAGGAAATCAAGAGTGATTTGGCTGGAAAGTAATCAGGACAAAAATAGTCATGTACAGTGACTACAATGAAATCACAAGAATATTCAAGAATCCGGGAAGAATTGAAGACTTCTAGGATCAACAAGGAAAAGTTTCACATGGGAAAGAAGTTGCTAAAATTGTGGTAGCGCTGGAGCAATTGAATTAGGGTTGGTTGAACAACCATACACAGAAAAATAATTCTTCATGTTGCAAGTGTTGTTGATGATGTTGCTACATATGGAAGGAAGCAACAAAAACTTAAAGGTTGGCTAGGTTTGATAAAAGAAGCATGAAAGCTTCTACTTCCATCAACCATACAAGTAACATCAAATTTATTAATGGAAGTCATGCATGTATGAGATTTTATTACTCTTTTTGCATAATTGTTGAAGGGAATTTAGGTAAGAATTTCCTCAGCCAGAGTTATTTTATTCAATCACACAATTACATTATTTGAATGCATACCACTAGATGTGGTAAAGGCTAGAGGCCTGTATTAATTCAAATCTTTTTATCTTCTGAATTCACACACTGACATGGTAGAATGTCTTGTTAATTTGGCTATGGGGTAATAACCAAAGAATTAAAAGATAAGAACTTGTTATAGGAATGAATGCCAATAAGTTAGTCATGTATGATACTAGGACATGGTTGGATATGTCAAGGTATGGATATGGAAAAGTTATGAGACACACAGGTACTAAAATCTTCCTACCTTTAAATAAAACTTGGACTACAACCTTTTTGCTAACACTAATGAACACCAAAGAATTATATTCTTGGTGTAGTGTTCGAGTCGAAAAGGAAGGCATCCAATTAATTGGGAAGACAATAGGAAGTGTGTGGAGAATGTGTCAACACATTGGCCACAATTCAAACTTATGGATGGTAAGATACATGACTGAGATAAAGAGCATTACGTAATTCAATGCAAGGTACACTGAATAAGTATGCATTGAGAATTGCACTCATGCATAGTAAGTGATAGAATTGTGTACTAAATGCAATGGTTGAATGTGTTTCGTAAGTACATGCATATATATTATTGCATGGAAATAACTGTTACTAATAGCTGAAATGTTGTTAACCATGAAGTTGAGGACATTTCAGGAGTTGTTAGACATTGCAATAGGAAAGTTGCAAGTCAAGTAGTCAAATGAATATTGACTACAAAAAATTTCTTGTTCAAAAAAAGAATTAATGAACTTACAGATATTAATTATGAACATGCATATGCACAGAATGATGAGTCATTCTATTTTATTAAATTGTTTGGTAATTGTGATTGAATTGCTAGGTTCAAGCAATTCTAAGATCATTGCATATGTTTTTGTACATATTTCAATTGAAATATGATGTACATGAAATACTGACAATTTGTCGGTGGTATGCAAGATGAAGCATTGCAGGAAAAATGGTATATAGTTTGGTGCCTATGGAAAACCACAAGGATGGATACATTCATAATATGGAAACAACCAAGAAGAATTATGAAATAGAATTTCATGTTTTGGGGGAAAAGTTGAATTCCCTTTTGAACTAAGTTTGAGTTCCTAAATGGATTCTTTTATGTTCTCTCATGATAACTTCATGTGGGTGATGCAGATGAGATGATGTTGATTAAAGTTAGAATGTTGACTACAAAGAGTAGCTCAGGGAAGATGTTGATTGGAAATCTTTGAGGACAGTTGGACCTCCAGGAGCCACGGTGCTCTGAGACTTCCTGATATGGCATGTTGTTGAATCCCAAGGAAAGGGAGGTGTAGCAACCTATGGACTATGTGACAGAGAAGGTGTACACTCCTAGGGTGGGACAGGCATGTGGGGAATGAGAGACCATTGGTTGGAGTGTTGTTGAGGTTTGGTACCTTGTCCTAAACAATGTTGATATAGATTGTAGATCATGGTTATCTTGGGAAGTCGTTTCCTCGATGGAGCCATAGCCCTTCTCATGGGTGGAAGGTCTTCTCAATCAAAAGATAAGTATAATTTCTCTACTCATTGTATGATGTGTATCTTGTATACAGGTTATAATTTTATTATAATTTCCTGTATCTCTCTCTCTCTCTCTCTCTCTCTCTCTCTCTATATATATATATATATATATATATATAATATGTTCTAATGTTTCTTCTGCATGAATAGGTGTAGGAACAAAGCGTTTATGTCTGTGGAGCCATATTCTTGTTAAGAATTTATCAATAGTGAGATCTAAGGTTGGGTGGAACATCGTGGATATACAACCAGTCGGTGATTTCAATGAGGTTTAATTGATCAAGCATGTAACAAGGAACAATGAGCTGAATGCTTCCTGAAGCAACTCTATGGAATAGAGCAATTGAGTTTCAGCTGTAGTATGAATACCAGAATTGGTGCTTGAAAGTAGAGCACCATGTGGATAATAGGATTCCAATAGCTAAAGCTTGGATCTTTTTGAAGAATTTTTGAGTTATATATGTATAAACAAGTTTCACTAAGGACAGTGAAAAAATAAGGGGAGGGGATTGCAATATCCCCCGGTAGAGCCCCAATTGTAATTATGAATTGTAAACATGTTTGTTAGGCTGGTGAGCCAGGTTATAATAATATAGGAGGCTTATGTGATGATTGGGACAAAGAGCCTAGGATGCTAAGGCCATGAGCCTATTTTGTATATGTAATTATGCAAAAACATTAATAAAAATTATACATCTCTACGTGCAGGCCCTCCATGAAGAAAGAGTTATGGGGGACTAAGCTCCACTAGGTGGGGAAGGGGTTAAGTGTCTAGGAATAGGGGCTAATATAGAGGGATTCCCTCTAAAGGAATATTATTATATTATTATTTCCTAAAGTCTAAGGTTTAACAAAATATGTGTTGTCCTAAGTTCCTAGGGGAAAGGGGGACGAGTGTTAAGTGGAGCTAATGCAACTTCAGGGAGAGATGTGTCAATATGGGCACATGCATATTTAAGTGGGAAAGTCAGCTCATTGTCGAGGATCTCATTCACGAGTCTCACAATTCGGAGGAAGGTCACGATATTTCACCATTGGGCCTGCACTCTCTCGAGGTTAGTCACCCTGGAAGTCTGCCATACTCCCCACGAATGAACACGCCAATGTAACCTGCAGACACTGGAGTTGTCTTGTGTATTTCCTGTGAAGCCCAATTAACTTGTATTTTTCCTGAGTCTTGTTGTGTCGTAGTGGTTGGCAGTTGTTGCCAACACAGTTTTGGCTAAGCTTGGTTGTTTCCACTTTCGGTGTCCATACCCATTTTTTGTTGCTTTCATCACCCACGCGTTAGTCGACTGTTGTTGTTGTATTACTTAGGAGATGAATTGAAGAAGCAGGTTGCCAGGCTTGTGAGAAAATCTCCCAAGTGAGAGAGTTTGTTGAGAAGTGAGTTCTCCTGGAAGGGAGTCCCGTAGAAGCTACAGTACTTTGAGACTTCCGATCCAACCTGTTGTTGAAGCCCAAGGTAAGGGAGGTGTAGTAGTTGATGGACTTGTATTAGTGAAGGTGTACAGTCCTAGGGTGGAGCAGGCATGTAGGGAATAATATTCTGTGGGTTGTGGTATTAAGTGGCTCCTAGGATAAAAGATCCTTCATGTTGTTCTGTCCGACTTCCTTGTTGTCCTTGCCAAGCCTAGATTTCCCTTGCCTGGTGGACTTTAGTCCCAACTTGGGGGTGACCCACTGCTAAGCGTGATGAGCAGCATGGTCTATGGTTGGGATGTTCGTGGAAGTTCTGCACACAGTTTGTCTACTTCAATTGAAAGATAAGAACCCATTCCTATGTTCATTTACATGATGTGTATATGTACGTGTTTTATAATCCATGAATATTTTCTGTATATGTTGTTATATTATGGGTTTTTTCGATGAGTAATGCATGTATACTTTTATTTTTATTTTTGCATTAATCTATGTATGAACTGAATATGATGTTTGTTTATGTTTATATTTATATGCATATGATAATTGTTGTTTCTATGAGTAGCATGGCCCGACCTGGGTGGTCAGGGGTGTTACAAAATGGTATCAGAGCAGTAAAGGCAAAGTTAAGGTTGTTTGGGTAGCGTTACTCGGAATGGGTCAATGGCTGGGGACGTTATAGGCACAGTAGAAAAAATATTGTCACAGTTTTTACAGCTCAAGGAAGACTGATTTTTCACAGGATTCCATCAACAAGTCCAGAAGGAAAGAGAAAAAACATGGCATGATAGGTAAACATAAAAAATTTCAAGTGGGATACTTAGTGTTATTATATGAAAAAAAGTTCATGAAACACCCAAGGAAGTTTAGGATGCATTGGTTAGGTCCTTATGTGATCAAGTATGTGATAGAAGTAGGTGTTGTGTAGATAAAAATGTTGAATGGTGAAGTCTTGGGGGGACTAGTGAATGGGAGTTGACTAAAAAATTATAGGGACAACTGACTGTCCATGCACTAGTATGATATGCATAGGAAAGTATGTAGCATAGTATTGCATTATAGTAAGAATACGAAAAAGAAAAGAAAAAAAAATAAAAGAGAAAAAGAAAAGAAAAAGAGGAAAAAGTAATAAAGTAAGTCAAGGAAACAAATACAAACTTGAAGTGTTAATCAAGGGTCAAGAAGTTAAGATAGTTCAAAACAAGAATTAAATGAGAGAATGTCACAGATGGGAATGAAGGGGAAGAAGGATACATACACAAAAAGACTAACTATGAAAAATAAGTGAGTTATGCGTTGATAAAGGGTCGCGTAGAGAATTTGAATTGCATGGAGAACCAAAGATTGTGTAGTGAATGAATGAATAAGCTAGCGAAAATACACAGAAGAAGAAGTAGATATACAGTTAAAGCATTAAAGAGCATAAATGACAGGTAAAAAGTAGTAATGACAAGGCATCATGAAAATGTGGAGTCATAAATGGAAAGTGATGACAAATATAGTGACAGATTGACAGATCGAGGAAAAAATCCATTGAAATATTTGGAATTAATGTAGAATTAAAGAAATCATTGATTGAATAACACTAGTGGGTTAGAAATTTAATTCAGGCATGAAGGAATATGGACAACGGTCAAGGGGGAAAAAAATCCACTAAGGGGTCGTTAGGCCATCATTATTTTTCTTTGGGATTCTGAAATCAGTAGAGAGAGACGAGAGCATTGTTACAGAGGTCAGAGAAATGCCACAGAGGTGAAAGAGTTTTTGTAGTTAATAGTATTTGTAATGAACTGCCTCGTTACGACAACCGTTCGAGTGACAAATGCAATTTTTTTTTTTTTTTTTTGTTGTGTTTAAGGTGTGTGCGCGTGTGTGGAGGTATCAACATACTTGAATCTATGTCGCCACTCGACGACCAACAAGACGCAACCACGACAAAAGTAAAACTGATCACCCGCTCGTCCTACCCTACAAGGTTAGGACCTCCAAGACACATAATCAATGCTCAAGCCTAGTTTCCCATCGTCTTTAACCATTTAAGGTCTCAAGGATGGCGACTGTTTTGAGGAACATGGAGGTGTCTACATCCCACCCGACGCAACAGACCAAGCAACCAACTGACCACAGTCAAGTACATCAAAATGAAGAAGAACAATGCACCCCTTACGGTAGGCGTATGACAAGAGGACTCCGACACAGGACCCCAATTCAACATCTCTTAAAAGAATCAACAACCCCTACCTTCTAACTCGGAGTAAATTAAGGTACGTAAGTCAAGCTATTGCGCCACATAAATATTATTGACCACAATAAAACTTTGCAAAAACCCTCTCATAAAATATTAACGCCTTCCATCTATATCACCTATTGAACCATGATTCTACAATTACCATACCTGATGTACGCTACGACTACCCAAATTATAATGATCTTGACAAGATAAAAAAATTTAATGTCAACATGAGGATCCTTCTGTGCAATGTCATAAAAATCAAACCTTAATGATAATGCAAATACCATCACATTCATAAGTGTCATCATAACTGGAAGTAACAGTAGAACATCATAATTTTAAAAAGGGCAATCTTATAATACCATAGAATTTGAAAGGACAGTGACAACAATCCATATTATAAAATTGACATCAGTCTTAATAATATCCTAATCATTATGTTTTAAGGGACTTCATGTTTAAACCATCTGCATTAAATAATCCTTCATCAAGTTTAAATGACATCATGAGTGGGATCTTCAATCTATAAGGCCATAACAATATTTAAAGGTCTTCTTTAGGTATCAATTTAAAGAAGGCAATACTTAAATAACCTTAAATATAAATTTTGACAAAAGTTAAAAGAACGATAATTAAAATGACTCATTTTAAAACACTCTATTGAATAAT
>ML841573.1:13473-25750 GCA_009831015.1 Picea engelmannii | reverse complement strand
ATGCCCCATGCTCGTGTTATGTAACTCTGACAAAAGATGACAGAAGTGTTTGTGTAGATAACTGCAGCGCCCTCGGGGGCGGTAATAAAAAAGGCAGAAGACAATTCTGCAAAGGAATTTACTCTGACCAATAGGCAATGATCACGGTAATAAGCAGCGACGATGATGTGGGCATTGATGGCCCTACCAGGTTCAGAGGTCTTTGACAAATGATAACCAAAACTACAATAGTCGCAAAGTAAGACCCACCATAACATGAGAAAGTGTTGGCATCGAATGTTATTGGGGCCAACGACAGCAGGGAGCAATGGTGTTTCACCCTGTTTCGTCCGAGATTGCTCATGAAATGGAGAATGAGAATCAAGATACTGTCGCCCTTCTGGAAAAAGTGTGTTGTTGTCGACAGAAGGGGAATGCGACTCCCAGAAGCAAAGGGCTTCATAGAATCTACTGAGGTGAGGAAGTGGCAAAGGTACATGGACGAAGTCGAAAAGTGGGAAGACTCAAGACTGCCCTTGGTTGGAGGGTGTATCAGATAATGAGTGGCCGCAACCGTGTGACAAGGTCGAGTGTCAAGAGGACGCCAAGACCGAGGATAAGTTCTGCCAGAGGCGGGACAAGGTGAACACATTTAGAGGGTAGAGGCAAGTGACCTGGGAAGTACTCTGAAGATATGGACGATGCCGGGAAGGGTAGATGAGAAGCAATGCTCCAACCAAGGGTGACATGGGTTGCGTGTGGGCAAAAAGGAAGCAAGTCGACAACGGTGACGACAAAATAAAATGTAATGATTGAAAAGAAAGGTGTTTTTACAATAAATAATGAATAATTTGGGAAAAATGTACAAATACAGAAACGGGTGCCCCAGTGTGAAATGACTGTCCCAGGGAGGGCAACAATTTCTTGGAAAAAAGATGAAGGGTGGGGGCCCCATCGGTGAGTTTCTGTAGGAGGTAGGTGAAATGAGGGTAGGTTCGCAGATGGGCAAACTGATTGTGGATGACATGGAGGGTTCGTGAGCCTGCGGAGGTGCAGGTAAAAAAAGAATAGAACCATAAAGAGATGATCTGGGAGTCCATATGGGAAGCTAGCAAAATGAGGAGAAGGAGTATGTGGTTGATTCACGACATGATAAAGACTATGGGGACTCCCATCCCTAAAGGGTAATAAATAACAACATGAGTGTCGAAAAGTGCCAAAAAGGTACTATGAATGGGACAACTCATGTGGGTGAGAATGCTACCGGGTTACAACACCGAAGACGCAAAATGGAGGTGTGGGTACTGCAGAGCTAGGAATGAGGATCCTAAAGGCCAATATCAGGGGGTGTGACTGGAAATGTAAATGCAATACAGCGGGAGAGACTACATGCCAGTGCTGAATATATACCTGAAGGAGTGATGTTAAGGGAGGATGATCAAGTACCTGCACACAGAACAACCAAATACCCAAAGTGGACAATATCTGAAGAAAATCAAAGATATTGGCATGTATGAGATAATTGTGACAATGTGCGTGCGTACCTGACCATGATATGAAAAAAAAAGGCACCCCGGGGGCTCAGGATGAAAAGTGACCCAGGGACAACTCTGATGTAGGTGGCGGGATGCTGATCCCGTGGCTGAAGACGGTTTGAAAAATGGACGTCTTGGGCTCCCGGAATGGTGAGTGGAAGTTTGGCAAAAGGCCTATACATAGTTGTAGGGCCCACATTGCCACCACATTTGTACCTATTGCAACAGTGACTGGACGAGCAGATTTCAGAGGAGATTTGGAGATTCAGGGAGGACGAGGCAGTTGATCGACGTTCTGCGAGTTTCAGGTTACTGGTCTAATCATCCTGCATAGAAATAGGTTTTCAATTTTTGGGTAGGGCTGGTACGGGGGGCCGTACCGAGGTAATGAGGGGAATTTGTCTGGGGTGTGGGCCCACGTGCGTGGGCGATTTGGTGGAAGGCACGCATACGTGCGTGCATGTCCATCGATTATACGCGCATGTGTCCGTGAGAGAGGGAATTTAAGGTGCGCCCTAGGGGCGCGCATGTGGGTTGAACAGGTGCGCATAAGTGCGTGCCTGTGGGTTGGAAAGACGTGCACTTGTGAGCGCATGTACGATGGACATGCACGCTTAGAAGCGTGCCTGTGTAGTGAACAGTCGCGCATAGATGCGCGCCTGTATAGTGAACCGGCGCGCATGTATGCGCGCCTGCAGGTGAAAGAATCGCGCCTTGGAGGCAAGGTTTTAAGGGTAGAAAACTAGCCTGTTTGAGGTTGTTGATGGGTATCTGAGCTGATATAGGATTCTATGTTGATTACAGGTTGCCAGCAGTGGCGATGGTAGTGCGGTGGCGAGAGCGAGACTGGGCCCAGTTGCGATATGTCGTGGCCAATGCGGGGCATGCTGTGCGAGCTACTTTAGCAACCTGTGGGTTGCTAAAGTTTTTTGAGTACCCGTTGATACGGGCACAAGAGTACTTACTACAGTTCCTGCTCCAGATGTGGAGTCTGGAGCTGCACTGCTTCCTCGTGCGAGGAGAGCAGATCCCCTTCACTGCGGTGGAGGATGTATATTTTCTGACTGGGCTCCCCTTTCAGGGCACGCCCCTACCGACAGAGCCTATGCTGCCGAGGGAGACAGCCCTGGTGACGATCGCCAAGTGATATTGCTCCGGCGAGAACTTCATGTCTAGGATTGTAGTGAGCATCAATGCTATTGATGCCCTATCACATCGTTGTATAGCATCGATGATTGTTCGTGTGTATGGGTCACTGGCGACCCAACAGATTAGTGGTGGACAGCTGCTGGTGCTGGAGAGAGTTTTGGGCGGCGAACAGTGTGCGTGGGGACTGACGCTGCATGCGCGGATGATCGCGCAGTTGGACCGTTGTCGATCCATAGGTACAGGAGAGTTCGCGTTTGGATCTATCCTGGTAGCCTGGTTTTTGGAGAGGGTGTCGATGCTGCGCCCAAGGGATTTGTTAGAGATGTCGGGGGCACGAGAGCCGCGATTGAGGCGGTGGTCTACAGTTTTGGTTCACCACGGTGGTGGCGATGGTGGTCATTATTTTTCGGCATAGGCGACGCAGATATGGCGGCAGATGCCGCAGGTGATACTTCGGTACCCCTATGCCGGGGTGGACTTCCGGGGGGACCCGAACATGGTACTGCCTCCGGGGGAGGTTTTTGATCATCGAGGTATGTTGAGCATTGTGTATGTTTTTTATTTATGTTATCATTTGAGATATCAGTTCATATGTGATATAGATGCTGATATGATCGTTTGTTTGTTGTTTTGTGCATGTGCATATGTGGCACCTCGTGGGCACGAGGTGGAGATGCAGAGAGCGTCGGTTCAGCGAGAGCCGGAGAGACTGCCGCGTGGAGAGAGGAAGCGGCGAGATGAGGCCGCGGGGTGACCAACAGAGCCTAAGAGGGCAGCAAGGAGGCGTCGGTTCGATGATCCTGGTGCAGGGCCATCACGTGTCCCTCCGGCGGCAGCCGGAGTATATTTTGATGATATACGCCGTCGTCTGGAGACGCTGTTACAGGACGTACATGAGGGCATGTGGATACGCATCCAGGACGAGGGGTTCCTGGAGCAGTGTATAGGAGTACCGCCACCATGGCGGTCTATAGTGCGACGAGCAGCTGTGCTGGCCGCGATGACGAGTGGACGCTTGTCGCCAAGGCAGGAGGGTCCTATGGGGGTTCCACCACCACCGCCTGGGGTAGGTGGGGGTGGGCCACCACCTCCTCCTGAGGGAGGAGCAGGTGGGGGTGCAATAGAGGCCCCCTGATGTATGATGTATACCGTTTTGATTGTATATAGGCTGGTGAGCCGATTTTTGTACCGAGATGCGGCACTGGCCTGCGAGCATATGTATTTTTTGTATGTAAACATTCAGGTGGCCTGATAGGCCTTTTATATATACATGAGTATACGTGTTTTGAGAGCCTGATGTTGTATACATGTGTTTTTTGTTGATGATGATGATGTCTATTCTATCTATATGCTGTGACAGGATTTGTGAGATGTTTATGTATGTGTAGCTTGATGTGATATATGCCGATCTAACACCATGTTGCTATTTCATCTATTGTTTGATTCAATTGTCTTGGAATATGTGTAAATGTAATGGAATCAAAATTTCGAGATAAAATTTCGAGGCACGAATTGCGTACACGGTAAACATTGTTGAGCTGGAGAACGACTAGTTGAGAGTCGAGGAAGACGCTAAGGTGGTGAATATGATGACGATGGGCATCGGCCAGGAGGCCAATGATCGTAGTGTATTCAGATTGGTTGTTGGTTGCTGGTCCCAAACATATGTCGCTTGAATGTAACATTTCGTGTGAGGGGGTGTAGAGATCCCAAGCAGCCGAAGCGAGATTTTTTGTCCAACGGCTGGCTCCGTCGGCATAACCAATGTGGTAGGCTGGTTGAGGAAGAATCTGTTAATAGCACAAAGGATAATTTAGATGAGAGGGTAGGAGAAAAAAAATTAAAAACACTAAAAAGAAGAAAAAATAACCTAAAGTAGAATGACTACTTCTAAGCATAAAATTTCTTGAGATATAACCCATTGACGGGTTCCTTGAAGGAGAGGCCTTCGGGGGAGGCCAAGATGTATGCGCCTTTGGTGAGGCAATGTTGGATGATGTAAGGGCCATGCCAAAGTGATTCCAATTTTCCATGGCCAAAGGTATCATGGGCGATATCATAGGCTAGGACGAGGTCGCCTTCGCGAAATGATCGAAGGTTGACATGGCGATCAAAGGTAGCCTTGGATCATTTTTTAGCTGCCTCGTTGTTCTGTAAGGAAGATCGACGCTCTTCATCCAGAGACTCCAAGTTCAGCAAGCRCTACTCCATTGGAGCAGTGTCCGGTAAAAGCTCAATTGCGGTGCATAGGGTGGGAATTTCACACTCGATGGGAAGAGTTGCCTCGACCCCATGGACTAAATGAAATGGCGTGAAACCTGTAACGGTCTTTATTGCCATTCGATAAGCCCATAGCGCGGAAAATAACATATGATTCCAATTGGTTTTATGTTTATTAACCGTGCACTGTAACATGGTCTTGAGGACTTTGTTAACTGCCTCGACCTGTTCGTTTGACTGAGGGTAATATGGTGAGGAAAACTCGTGAGAGAAGCCTAACCGAGATGAGAGTTCGATGAAGATCTCATTCTCAAAGTGTGTCCCATGATCGGAAACAAGTTGGAGTGGTACTCCAACATGGGATATGACATGGTTAAAGAAAAAACGCGCAGCAGTGTCAGCGGTGTTGTTGAAAGTGGGCATAGCTTCGACCCATTTGGTGAAGTAATCAACGGAGACAACAATGTATTTGTGACCATTTCTAGAGGGGGGATTACAAGTCATAAAGTTGATGCCTCATTTACAAAAAGGGCTCGCAGTAATGACAGGTTGAAGAAGGGTGGGGGGAGCTCGGGATTTTTTGGCATAGAGATGACATTGCTCACATCGTTTCACGGCATGAATGCAATCATGAAACAAGGTAGGCCAAAAGTAACCGGCTCGGATAATATTCTGAGCCGTGGATATACCTGAAAGATGGTCCCCACAAGCGTCGTTGTGGCAGTCGTTTAAGACTCTGTCGGCCTCGTCAATAGTCAGGCAATGATGAAGAATGGTGTCGACGCCTTGCCGATATAGGATGTCTCCGATGAGGAGATAGCGGGGGGCCTGATGGCGAATACGCCGACGATCATATCGTGATATATGGTTACCGAACTTTTGAGTTCGTAGGTAGACGAGAAGGTTGCCATACCAAGGATCATCGAAAGCGATGTAAAAGAGATGTTCGTCAGGAAAGTCGGTGTTGACGGGGGCACTGGTGATGTTAGAGGGGAGGGCTATGACAAGTTCGGAGAGAACAAGGGCCTTCTTACTCTTATGTGTTGAGAACTCGAGGTCATACTCCTGGAGGATAACGATCCATCGAGCGAATTTGTTGTTAACTTGTTGATGGTTGAGAAAATATTGCATAGGGTTGGAATCTGCGACGATCTTCGTGGTGCGAAGCAGAATGTAATGGCGCAGTTTCTGGATTGCGAGGACAACTGCAAGAGCAAGTTTCTCTTCGTGAATATATTTCAAGGGTGGCCTTGAGAGGTTCTTACTAACATAGTAAATGACGTGTTCACAATTGTCATCTCTGAGCTGGACAAGGACGTCGGCTACTGATACAGCTGAAGCTGATACGTAGAGGATGTAGTCGCGATTGTAGTCAGGTGCACTAATCAAAGGTGCATTTGAAAGTGTTGATTTAAGGTCGTTAAATGACTGTTGGGCATAGTCGTCCCAGTGAAAAGGGATGTCGTGACGTAGTAAACGAAGGAAACCATGTGCGTGTATGGCGTAATCTGGAACAAAGCGTCGAAGGAAGTTAGCTTTTCCCTGAAGACTCTGAAGTTGCCGTAAATTCCGGGGAGGTGGAATTTTGGTGATAGCTTTGACTTTGAGGGGGTCCACGATAATACCGCTTTGGGAAACGATAAAACCGAGCAGGCGCCCGACGGTGACGCAAAACACACACTTGAGAGGGTTCAAGAGGATGTTGTACTGGCAACACCGTTGGAAGATGATTCGTAAATCATCAAGATGTTGGGTGCGTTTTTTGGATCGAGCTGTGAGGTCGTCCAAGTAAGAGAGGATGATTACAGACAAATCGTGAAAGATGTATGTCATTGCCCGCTGAAAAGTTGCGCCGGCATTTTTTAAGCCGAAAGGCATGACATGATATGCGAAAGTACCCCATGGGGTAATGAATGCGGTTTTATATTGATCGGGTGGGTGAATTTGAATTTGGTTATAGCCAAAGAATCTGTCCATAAAGGAGAGAGCCTCGTGATCAGTGCAGTCGTCAATAATTTGATCGATGAAAGGTGTTGGAAAGTTGTCTTTTGGACATGCGTTATTGAGATCGCAAAAGTCTGTGCAAACCCAGATCGTTCCTTGTTTTTTGTCGACGGGTATAGGGTTGGAAACCCATGAAGTGTAAGCGATGGGGTAGATAAACCCAGCTGTACGCACTTTGTCGATTTCGGCTTTGATAGCCGCGGCCTTGGATGGGTGTAGCGGTCATTGTTTCTGGCGAACTGGTGTTATGTCAGGCCAGGTGTCGATGCGATGCTCGACAATAGATGGGTCGAGGCTAGGCATTTCTGTGTATGACCAGGCGAAAATATCCCTATATTCCTGGAAGATGGCTTTATACGCGGCGATTTCCTGAGGAGTGCAAGCATGTCCAATGATGATTTCTTCGACGATGCCATTTTTAATGGAAATGTCCATTTTGATGGTGGGGGAAATGTTGGCCATATTACCTTCTTCAAAAGCGTCAGGGGCAGGAATGGGATGGTTGAACCAATCGATAGGCACGGATGGGATAAAATCTTTGGTTTCGACCGTGTAAATGGGGTTTTGATTAGGATTGCCCCCTGCTGGGGAAGCAAGGGGAGTGGTGCAAGCAGATGGTGAGGGGTCACTCGACATGAACCATATATTGAAGTACTGAGGAGTACCCGTGGTGGATGGGTGGAGAATGTACACAGAGGAATGAAAAAGAGAGTTGGGGGGATTGTGGGGTGAATCCTCAGAGATGTCATTATAGAACCATGGAGGCGTTGGGAGTGCCTCGATCTCGGGAGAAATGACATGGAGATTTTCTACTGACAAGGGAAGGTCATTAGTCATCTCTGCGGGTTGACGAAGTAGGGCCAATTGAAGTTGCCTGTATGCAAGGATCATCGGACATTGGTATGTAAAATGAGCTAATGAATCGCAGAGAGAGAAAGGGCATCTCGTATGTTCATTGACTGAAGTGGTGATATCACGGATGTCAGTGATATTTGCTGGAGAGGATGTAGCAGGGTGCGGGTTGTTCTGGAAGTTCTATCATATGGCTGCTAATGTCTGCCGAAAGCGTGGCAGTGCTCGGCAATGATGGGTATAATGGCCGTATTTTGAACAGATAGCGCAAGCAAATTTGGTCCTCAACCCTTTACTACTGGAAGGTTGGGTGGTAGTGCGAGGACTAGTAGTAGTGACGGGTTTTGTGGGGGTTTGATTGAGGGGAATCAAATTCCGTAATTCCGGTAGTGATGGGCAGTTGTTGGTTTGGTGACCCTCTTTCTCACATAATGCGCAAGGTGGTGCGATGAGTGGAGGAAGTGGGGATGTGGGCTCCTTCTTCTTTCTCCTGCCCCCAGCTGTAGTAGGGGGGTTAGGGAGTATGGGGGTTGTGGGGGTAAGGACGGGAATTGTCATGGGGAGGCCTTCCTGTGGAGGAAGGGATGGGCGAGGGACCATCTCAGGTGGATGTAAATACCACACTGGGATTGCTAACACCATATTAGGTAGTGTGAGTGTTGCGGCTACTTGGAAAGCTTTGATACCGGGTGGAGGGTAAAAGAAGGGAATTTGAGTGAGGGGTTGGGTAACTGTCTCCAAAATGGGACTATGCCCCTGAGGGGATGTGGATACGTGAACTATTGGGTCCGATGAGTACGCAGGAGGCTCCGGCTGGAGTGGTTCTGCGACTATTGAGACGTCAGGAATGACTGAAACCTCCTGCAGAGGAAGAGCATCCTCCGTGTGAGTTCCGTTAGATGCGACAATGCATACTTGATTAGGGGGAAGGAGTGGTGGTGCTCCATGGTACGTCCCTAACAAGGATGGATCTTTAAAAATCCCAGGACCCATCTCGACGAGTGGATATGCGTATTTGTTGGTGTGGATGAGGGGAAGAATGTTATCGAGGTTGGAAGATGGGTTAGGCTCATAATGTGAGACTTGGTCGATTGTCACAATCTTTCTGTTATGGGGGAACATGATTGTTCGAAAGACGGATGAGGCCACTGCCTTCATAGCATACATGTAGCTACGTCCAAACAAGATATTGTAATCGAGCGGAGCATCGATAACTTCGATGTCAATGAGAATGGTTTTGCCTCCGAGTTCAACGGGGACATTTTGGAAGAGCCCTTCCGGAGATGATGGTCGTCCGTCATAAGCTCGTAATGTGATGGTGGAGGGTATGAGTTCCGAGGAACCAAGTTTCTGCCACACTGTTTTGGACATGATGCATGTAGATGCACCCTCATCGATGATACACCGATGGACGGTGATGTTCCGTATTTTTACTGGTATTTGAATAGAGACCAAGGTAGGAAGGTGAGGTTCGCAGCTATCAAGATCAAAGGTGATGAGTCGAGTATCAGCAGGGTCGACTGCCCCCAAGGCGGAAAGTAGAGATTTCCGTTGTGTAGGGCAAGTCTGGAGGACTTCCAAGACTGACATGGCGGCCGGGGATTGTGCTAAGTCGTCTACCAAGATATAGTTATGAGCGGCCCTGGCCTGTGGGTTGTGGACATTCCTACGCAAGGGGATGCGAGGGATGCGTAATGGGGGTTCGGCGGAAGGGCGAGGGATCACCAACGGGGGTCCCGTCGATGCAGGGTTTGTCTCTGGAGATATAGGAGTAGACTCAGCTGGATACTGACGATTCCGTGTTTACAGAAGGATTTCTTCCTCAGTGGTGAGGAGAATTGTACGCTCTGCTGGATTGTTGGGGTTGTGGTATTGACCTACCTGAGGTGGGGGATGTTGCGTGTCATGTTGGGTATTTATCACCCCTTGATGTGCGATAGGATTTTGCAGCACGACAGGAGGGGGTTGTTGCACATACTATTGTGGTTCCTGCTGAGGGGCAGTTTGTGCAGGAGAAGGGGGAAGGCTTCCAGAGTCTTTCAACCTTTTGAAATCAGCGATCTGGGGGCAATGGTGAGTGTAATGACCGAACTCTCCACAAAGAGCACAAAGGAAGATGGTTTTAACATTATTTCTCCCTTGGCGTTTTTTGTTATTGCCCCCTTAGGGGTTTTGGTTCCCTTGGTTCTGGTTGCCCCCAGTGGGTTGGTGCTGTGGGGGTTGATTCCTGCCTTGACCAGGGTTGTTATTATTCCTATTCCGTCCTTTCTTCTTGGCGTTGTTCGAAGGGTGAGTTGGATTGGCTGTGTTCAACAGTTCAAAATTTTGATATTGTTGAGCAGCCGAAGGTTGAACAAAATTTACCCCCGCATGTGGGTGTGGGGGAGCCATGGGTTATGGAGGACCGGGAAATGGGAAGTATGGATTTTGTGGTGGTACCGATCCATAAGGTACATAGGAAGGTGTAGCACCTTCGCTAGTACTATAAGCTGATGTTGAGGGAGTACCACTAGTGGCTGGAAGAGGTGGATGTATGGGAGGTGCCTGTGGTGGTCCACTGATAGGTGGAGGTCTAGCAATAGGATATGGTTGTTGATAAGGTGGTGGGGGGTAATAATGAGTGCCCCCATACGCAGGTGGGTATTGTGGTGTTCCATACATTGGTGGTGGTTGGGGTTGTGGACTATGGTGTGTGGTGGCACCTATTAGTCCGTCGGTTGAGTGCGACATCCCAGGTTTGTCTTGGCCAAATGGCACAGGTTTTGGAAGATCAGGAAGTACCGTGTATAAGTACCCCGACTGTGCATAGATAAGGTCATACTGTTGGGCCTTACTAATATCTTCCTCTTCATATTGTGGGAAGGTGGAGGCGACATCCTTACCAAGTAGAGAGACAAGTGATCTAAGAAACCAGTCAAGACATTGCTACTTGGTGGTTTATTCTTTACACAAACTACGTCGCCTACGCCACTCATGGATGTGGTTAGCGATGTGGGTGGCTGAGATTTGTTTGAAGTTAGACAATAGTTCTAGACCGTTGTCATGGCGGATGGGTAATTGGAAAAAGGTCAAGAATGCTTTGGCCAAGGACTCAAAGGTCCCATGGGACCCTGATTTCTCTTCGACATACCATTTGACTGATGGGCCAGTAAGTGTGCGTTGAAATAAGCACAGTCTGATGGAATCCTCCATAATGTTGTTAGAAGAACACCATAGATTAAAAGTCATGACATGGTTGGCGGGGTCATCCCCCACTTTTCCTTCAAACTTTGGTATGTCCGAAGGAAGTTTGGTTGGCATTGCAGGCCATGTGGCATCATGCAATATAGGATCATTAGTGAGCTTGGTGAGATCCAGTATGTTGAGAGAGGCCAAATATGGCATCTATAGTGGGGGGGGGAGGGTTAGCTCCAGCCATAGTGTGTTGTGAACCTGACCCTTGACGGGGACTAGGTGGGTTGGTTCTCCCTCCTTGAGAGGAAGTGGGTCCCCCGCTTCCATGTAAAGGAGAGCGAGTGAACGAATGACCTTGGGAAGTCGACCCGAGTAAGGTAGAACCAAGCAAAGATGATCCTAAGATAGTATCACTCACATGAGTGTATGAAGGAGGTACCAATGAGCGAGTATGAGCAGATACTCCCCCTAAGATAGGCGGGAGGTTGATCAAGCGTCGTGAACGATGGGGATTCTGTGGTTCCCCTATGATGTCAGACTAGTTGTGTGAATGTGTGCCAAAAGTGGTGTGAGAAATATAGAAACAAGAGTCTTTGCTATGACTGTTTTACACAATATATATATCAAATTCAAACTGTAATCAGATGTGCATCATACATAAAATGAGAAAGAAGCATATATATATGGGTAAGAGGGTTTTGTCCGTGTGGGGGAATCAAAAGAAAGAAAATGCTCGTGTCCTAGAATACGTAACGTACTTCCTCTCAAATAGCACTGAACCTTCCAATAGTACTCAACAGTGGGGTCTGAAGTCACCGACTTAGACACTAGTGAAGGATGAAGCAATTGGTTATAATGAGGGGTAGAGGGGGCATATCCCGAAAGAGCTAGCAATATTTCCCAATAGCCACACAAAATCCAATCAAGGTGCAATTGCAGCCCAAAATTGCCACCTGGGTAGATGTCGTAAAGTTGGTCACTAGGTACCTCGGTCAAAGTGCGACATTTAGATTTTCAGCCTAAGAAATGGGTCACGGGCTGGATCTTGTCCAAGAGGTGGGTGTCTCAAGGGGGGACGCACAGAAAAAATGGACCTCGGCCTTCAACCCTTTACGGGTATCTCCCTTCCTTATGGTAATTGGAACACTTGACTTGGAGGATTTGAAGTTCCCTATTTGTCAACCTCTATGTTTGAAAATGTGAGAACCAGAGAACGAGGACTTATTTGGATGCCTATCCCCGAAATCCTACCTAGACTAAAAATTTCTTTTGGCACCTCCTGTGGAGGAAAACTTAGTGAGTTTTTAGAAAGTTTTTAGATGAAGTTGTTTTGTGAGGCTGGGGGTGAAAACCAACCTCGTTTG
>ML841572.1:30272-57893 GCA_009831015.1 Picea engelmannii | reverse complement strand
TGAATGTGTTATGAAAATGCTTCCCCATCATCATTGATCCTATCCCCAAGTGGTAGCTGCACCAAATCTAGGACACACATAGGGTTTCTACCGTAAACAACCTAAAATGGGGATTTACTTGTAGATCTATTCACTAAACTATTGCAGGAAAATTATGCTTGAGGTAAATCCAAATCCCACTGCTTGGGCTTCTCTCCAACAATTCTCTGTAACAAGTTTCCCAAACTCCGATTTACTACCTTGGTTTTCCCATCTGTTTGGGGGTGATAAGCACTGTTGAACTGCAATTTAATCCCCATTTTCTTCCATTAAGTCCTTCAAAAATGACCCAGGAACCAAGTATCTCTAACAGAGGTAATAGTTTTTGGAACCCCATGCAATCTAACAATTTCTGGAAAAAAAAAAAAAAAAAAATTTCCATCCTCGATGCATCACCAATTTTCTTGCAAGCAATGAAATGAGCCATTTTAGAGAACCTATCAACAAAAACAAAAATATAATCATTAGCTCGTTGTGTGTTTGGGATCCCTAACACAAAATACATGCTCAAATCTGTCCATGGGCCTGTGGGAATTGGTAATGGCATATACAACCTTGTGTTATGTGAGTGTCCTTTATCCATTTGAAAAATCCTACACCGTGCCACATATGTGGTTATATCATTTTTCATCTTCGGCCATTAATACTTATCTTCAATTAAGGTAAATGTCTTATCCTTTCCAAAATGTCCTGCCAAACAACTACTGTGAAGTTCTCTGATAATATTCTCTCATAGAACCAATTGGAATCCATAGTTTTTTTTATTTTGAAGAGGTATCCATCTTGCATAAAGTATTCACCCTGAGTAAGATCCATGTTCCCAACTACTGTATTCTCCAACTATCCCACAATCTCCCAAAAATCATCATCAGATGCATAGAGATCCTTCAATGCAACAAACCCAATTACTTGAGTTTTCATGGTTGTCAAAAGAACAATGCCCAGACTCAAGGCATCTGCAACTTGATTCTGACATCTTGATTTGTGCTTCAGAACAAAGGCGCAACCTTGTAAGAAAGAGACCCATTTTTTATGTCTATTGTTCAATTTATTTTGGGTGTTTACATATTTTAATGCAATGTGATCAGTAAATAACACAAACTCCTTCGACACTAAATAATGCCTCCAATGTCACAATGCTTGCACATTTGCATAAAATTCTACATCATATGTGGAGTAGTTCTTTCTTACCTCATTCAAAATTTCACTAAAAAAATGCAATTAGCCTACTTACTTGGCTAAGTATAGATCCAATGCCTACATGTGAAGCATCACCATCTACCTCAAAAACTTTATCAAAATATGGTAAGGCCAATATAGGTGCCTCAATGACCATCTTCTTTAGAAACTTAAAACTTCCTCAGCTTCATTGATCCACATGAATGTCTTTCCTTTGGTTCAATTAGTTACAGGTGCTACAATACTGCTAAAAATTCAAATAAATTTTATGTAGAAGGTGGCCAACCCATGAAAAATTCTTACCTTTGTTATGCTCCTAGGACTAGGCCATTCCAAAATTTCTTTGACCTTCTCTGAATCCATCTTGATTCCTTCTGCTGACATGACAAAACCCAGAAACACCAAACTTTCTTTCAGAAACCTACATTTCTTCAGGTTTGCATAAAGTTGATGTTTTGTCAATGCATCCAATATAATTTTTAAATGTTGCAAGTGATCTTCTTTTTTGTTACTGAAAATTAGGATGTCATCAAAATAGATAATAATAAACTTATCAATATAAGGTCAAAGTACAAGATTCATCAACCACATGAAAGTACTAGGTGCATTGGACAACCCGAATGGCATCATCATCCATTCACATAGTCCATCCGTGGTCTTGAAGGTAGTTTTCCATTCATCCCCTTCGCGAATCTGGATATCCACTTTGCAAATCAATTTCACTAAAATATTTAGTTTTGGCTAGCGCATCCATCATGCCATCCAAGCGCGGTATAAGAAATTGATATCCGATGGTAATTTTATTGATTGCTCTGCTATCTGTGCACATCCTCCATGTATTATCTTTTTTGGGAGTCAACAATGTCGGTATGGCACATGTACTCATGCTTTCTCTTACCAAACCTTTCTTTATAAGTTTTTTCACTTGTTGGTTGAGCTCTGCATGTTGTGTAGGGCTCATCCTATAGGTTGCCTAATTAGGTAAAGATGATCTTGGGATTATATCAATGTGATGTTGTGTTGGAATACTAAGAGTGGGGGTTAATTAGTATTAGCACTTTTATTACTTTTTAACCACAATATGTACTGTTTAACTTTATGAGCAGTTCATCAATATCATCCAAAACATCATGAGTAGTATAAATGCACATTGAACAATAAGCAACCACAAAAGTACATAGTACACCAGTATTTTATGTGGAAACCCAATGCGAGAGAAAACCACAGAGTTCTTTTCTTATATGTCAAAAAAAGTACATTCATAGGAAGCACCAACTTCCTTGTTTCCCAGCTACAACTGGAAGGAGGATACAACCCCCTAGTTTCTCATGCTCCAACCTGAAGGAAGCTAGAACTCCCTTAGTTTTCAAGCACCGACCGGAAGGAGGCTAGAACCCCCTTTCCTTGCCCCATCCTGCCACCCTAAAATATAAGTGCCACAATCATTTTTACTGCCACTGTCACTCTGTCCCTATGAAACCTGTCACTATAAAACTTGTCACATCAACCTCATCAACCAACCAGATCTGATCATATAGATCTCATACCCATAATCACAAGAGTATATCTCAAACCAACATCACCAATACATCTCTCAACATGCAGCAAGAACACCATCAACCATAAACCAAACACCATGAAGTATCACATCAATCATGTATCAAACCCTAAATGTTATGTAGCCTCATCCTGTACCAATATATTCAATAATACATCTCAACCAAAATCTCTCATACATGTACCAAATGACTCATAATCTACCTCAAAAAAATGCTCAAGGGTATGCGCCAAATATAACCAACAAATGCACCAGTTGTGTGCCTCATCATATCTACCTCATACAACATGTACCATATAGCGAACAATTGGGATCAAAGCAGGTCCTTCAAGAAAATAGTTTAACGATTGGAAGGAAGATCATGGATTACACTGAGAATGGAGAACCAATGTTCAATGGTCAAAATGGTCTGGACTATGAGATGTGTAGCAGAATAATGAAAGTATTTTTACAGGCACATGTATATGATGTTTGGAAATCAATTATTACAATGGGATACACTGTTACAAAAAAGAAAAAAACAACAACCAAGAAGGAATTGAAAATAAATAACAAAATAGCAATGGATTTCATCTAGGAAGGATTCCCTGATCCGGTAAGAGAAAAGGTTGGAAAATGCTCATCAACTAAAGAACTTTGGGATAAGTTTGATAATCTCTACTTTGAGGAATCTCCCATCACAAATCCAGATAATGATAAAGAAAATGCAGGAACAAAAAAAGAAAAAAGATGCTCGTCATATCAAATAGATTCAAAAGAAGAAGATTGTGAAGAAGGCATAGTATATCTTGAAGAAAAAATAATCAGTGCTTTAGACGAATTGACAAAAGAAAGGAAGAAAACCAAGTTTCTTAAGGAACAATTAGTTAATAAGAATTCTCAAGGAAGTTCCGAAGAATCCCAACAGGTCATCGTGAATCTAAAAACTCAGTGGGAAGAAGCTAGAAGGATTGAAGAAACATACAAAAGTCAGATGGAAGATAAGCAATGTTTGGAAACTAAAATAGTAGCACTAAGAAAGGAATCAATGGAAGAGAAGTAGTGATGGAAACTAAAAGAAAGGAAGAAAAGAAGAGAGAGAATATTTTGACAGATCATCTCAAGAAAATAACCAAGGACTTAAATCAACTTGAAGCAAAATTTGGTCAAGAAGAGAGAAGACTTGAAAAAGAAATCATCTCCTTGAAGATCCAACTTGAAGAAGTAAAGAGAACATAAGAAGTCATGAAGATTCATATGATGAAGAAAGAAGAAGAGATTGAGAATCTTGAAGAAGAAGTCGTCACATTGAGAGTTAAATTCGTCAAGCTCAGGAAGAACGTTGAAGAGAGAGAAACATCCACATCATCAAACAAAGTTAAGAGAAAAACTACATGTTACTGGAAGAGAAAAATGAAGAGAAACCTAAGAGTTATGCAAAAGTCATTAAAGGTTGTATGAAGAAGGAAGAATGAAGTCCCTTAAAGGAAAACTTTCCAGAAGTGCAGAAGACTCAAGAAGAAGATTACAGAACAAACATATATCAAAGAAGACCCTCTACATTCAGACAACAAATAAGTTTCAATCATGATGAAGGGATCAACCAAAGAAAAGATCATGATCAACCAAGGCAGGAATTTAGAAGGACTACACCACAAACAAGATCATTCACTCCCAGTTATGTAAATTTATTTTATGATCATTGTTTTTATTGTATTAACTTTGGACATAAAGTTGCAGATTGCATGACTTATGGAAGAAATGTCCAAGAAAGAAATGCTTATGTGGCCCCACATAACATTGAATGTTACAAATGCCAAAACTATGGACACATGACTCGTGATTGTAGAAGCATGATGGATAATTCTATGAAAGAGAACACTGATATCAGATATAAGAAAGTATGGAAAAGAAAACAAGAACAATAAAATGAAGGGTAGATGAATGAAGGACACCCATAAGTCATTCTCTCAGGATTGGAAATAGTACAAGATGAAGACAAATCTATAGGGAAAAAGAAATATGTCAGATACAAAAAGGTTTGGAGAATAAATGAAAAAAAAAGAATAGGTGAATGAAGACTAGGTCCCAGAGATTGCAAAATTTACAGTAGTTCAAGAAAGAAAAGAAGAGAAGGTGAATAAAGAACATGCTCAAGAGATTGTACTTTTAGGAATTGTAGTGCGAGATCAATCAACATGCATAAGTTTATGATTATATTCCACGTAGGTATTCAAGCAGGGATATCTTCAGTACATGTTGTTCTAGACATGCAAAGTTTGATTTACAGATAGAGAAGACTAGTGGACACATTTGATTTAGTTTGAGAAACAAGAATGTGTGATGATCAGTTGCAGCTATGGAGCCTTGATGATAGTATAGTAATAGGTGGGTCAACATTGTGGACAATTGAGTAGCAGAGTTATGGATAGTTTGTGACATATGGACAGAGATGGATTCATGAGATGATTAGCAGGTACATAAATCATGGGCCAGAGAAGATTCATAGCAGTGTATTTACAATTGGAATTAGTGGAATCAGTTGGAATTAGTTGGTCACAAAAATGAAAGCAGTGAAAGGCACAACATAACAGGGAAAGAGAAATCATCAGAGAAGCTATCTCATCAAAAGAAAATCATTGCATAGTATGGTCAAATGAACATAACAAGTGAATGAAAAAATCAGGTAATGAATGTTTTTTATATATGTCAATGAATTTCAAGAGGAAGCACCAATGGACAATAAGAAACATTGGAAGAGAGGAAAGGAAACATATACATGTAGCCCTACATTGATCTACATCTTGCAGAAAAGTCAAGGGAAGAAAAATCATTAGAGAAAAAAGATACATAAAGGAAGATTAGTAGCACACAGACAGGGGGAGACATATCGACAGGGGGAGTTACCCTTTTATCAAAGAGGGAGAGAAAGAACAAAGGCATGGTAATGAAGAGAAAAAACAGATGCATGATGACAGGGGGAGCAACCCCAAAGGGAGTCACTCTTTGCTAGAAAGAAGAGGAACTTGGAAACATGTGAAGAGAAAGAACATGGACATGAAGATAGGGGGAGCATCCCCAAGATACCCTTTTCCATTGATGTCAAAGGGGGAGAGATAATATCAATGGTATGGATGTAGGGGGAGAAATGGTCACAAAGAGAGCATGAACATGAGTATGCATATGAGCATGAGTGTTTCCATCAATGCCAAAGGGGGAGATTGTTGGGCAGTTTTTTTGGATAGTTGGTTGTCATTGATGTCAACCCTTAGAGATCGATGTCAACCCTTGGAGAAATATGGAATCCCTAGAGATGTGGTTGATAATGATGGTGAGTTATTTGAGGTTTGGTCATAGGACCCAAAGTTGGTTGAGAAATATGAACATGAAGGACAATGCAAGTGCATGCAAGACACTCATAGATGGATAGTTCTCTCATGCCATTTTCAGTGATATGTGGTGCACCACGTAATTCCTCATGGTTAGGAAGATATGGCCTTGTGAAGTTGGAAGCCTAGAAGAATGGTAAAGAAGCCCCTAGTTGGTTACAAGTCAATGAATGAAATGGTAAAGTAGTTGCGACAAGAAAGTACTAGAAGCGCTAAGATTAAGGAATAGGTTACTATGAAAAAGTATATAAATACCTCAAGGAGTCTCTCATAGACACATACACTTACATTGAATATCTATCTTGTGATTGTTATGGTCTAGTACTTTGTCTTTTGGTTAATCTGATGGCAAGACTGAGACAACAGAGAAAGTGTGAGGAAAGAGCGAAAGTTTTGGAGCTGCAGAGGGACGGGGTTACTGTAAAACCCTAATTTGGATGGCCCTTGCGAGTTAGGAGTTGGGTGTCCCGCGAGGACCCCGCGGGTTGTCTAGCACTTGTCGTACAAGGCCCCTCTAGACACTAGTTCTTAGTCTCGTGAGGCTAAGATAATTTGGTGAGAATGTTGGTACCAGGTTGTTGAGGTTTGAAGAAGAGTTACATGTTAGTTTTATTGAGTATCAAGTCAACTATAGGTTACATGTATGTTTATGTGAGAGTTACATGTTATGGTATGGTACATGCTTGAGGCATGTCTTGTTGGTAATGGTAAGTGATATGGTACACTTTGGTTGATGATATGATACATGGTTAGAACTGCATTATTGGTTGTTTGGTATTTGGTTTGGTATGGTATCACATGTTCGAGGCACTTCTTGATATGGTATATGGTTGAGGCACTTGTTGGTGATCTTGGTACTTGGTTAGTACATGATTGATGTACATGGTTGATGTGCATGGTTGGCACATGGTATGGTACATGGTATATGGTACATGGTATATGATTGATGCAGGATTGATACATGATATGGTACAGGGTGATGTATGGTATGGTGCATGGTTGATTCACTTGGTATGGTACAGGAGTTGGTGCATGGTTGATGCATGTGTTGTGATACATGTTGTGGTATACGGTTGATGCTTGGTATGGTGCATGTTGATGGTTTGGTACATGCTTGGTAGAGGCATGCGTTGGTGATGTTGGACATCTAGTTGAGAGGTGTCCTTGGTATATGATCCATGTGAGAGGATTTGGTTAATGTGACAGTGACAGTGACAGGTTGGTTAATGTGACAGTGACAGTGACAGGTTGGTTGATGTGACAATGTCAGGTTGGACATGTTGATTACAATGACAGGTTGTATATAGTGATAGGTTGGATGCAGTGACAAGTTGGCAATGGAAGTGATTGTGGTAGTGACAATTGGTCTACATTTATATTTCAGGGTGGAAAGACTGGGAAAGGAAAGGGGGTTTTAGCCTCCTTCTAGATGGTTCCGGAGAATCAGGTAGTTGGAGCTTCCTTCAGGTTATAGCCTGAGAATCAAGGGGTTGTAGCCTCCTTCTGGTTGGAGCCAGAGAATTCAGGGAGTTGTAGCTTCCTTCAAATTGGAGCCTGAGAATCAGGGGGTTGTATCCTCTTTCTGGTTGGAGCCAGAGAATTCATGGAGTTGTATATTCCTTCAAGTTGGAGCCTGTAAATAGGGGGTTGGAGCCTCTTTCCAGTTGCAACTGGAGAATTGGGAAGTTTGTGCTTCATATGAATGAATTCTTGATATATATATAAGAAATCATTCTGTGGTTTTCTCCCATTTGGGTTTCCACGTAAATTTTGGTGTACTATGTATTTGATGTGATGTTGATTATGATTATATGCTCATGATATATTGAATACAATCATAGATGATACATTGATGATATAATGATAATAAAGTTGAATTTTATATGTTGTGGTTAAAAATGGTAAAATTGCTCATACTAATTCACCCCCCCTCTCAGTATTCCAACATGTTGAATATCCCTCTTTGGTGGAAGACCATCAGGTAGTTGATTAGGGATAACATCAACATATTCTTCTAGTACCTTGGCCACTTTAGTAGGGATTGGTATGTCTTCCTCAACTCCTTTTTGCACTATTAATGCATAACAAAATCCTCTTGCCTTCATTTGCTTAACAAGATCTCTTTCCGATAACATATTCTCATCTTTTCCCTCATCCTTAAGGGGAAATAAGATGACTTTTGATCCATCCTTCCAAAAGGTGTAGGTATTATTTTTTCCATCATGCATGACTTTTATGTCATATTGCCAAGGCCTCCCCAATAATAGATAACATGCATCCATCAGAATGACATCACACCATACTTCATATTTATAAGTCTTACCAATGGAAAATTTGATCAAACATCTTTCATTAATGGTGACTTCATTCCCTTTTTTGAACCATGCAATTCGGTAAGGATGGAGATATGTTTCACAACGTAATTTCAACTTATTTACCATCTCTTTGGAAACCATATTCTCACATCTACCACTATAAATAATAACTTGACATACCTTTCCCCCAGAAGTGCATCTGGTTCGAAAAATATTTGTCCAAAGCCAAGAATATTCATTGTCGCTACTCTGATTTTTCTCTTTTTCGGGAATCACCATTGACCTCTGTATCATGAGATTCCCCCCCACATCGAGTGTGACTTCATATTTAACTCCTCCTTCTTCATTCTCATCTTGGACCAAGTTTAAACTAGGATGTTTTCCTTGCTTTGGATCTTGCATGTTATAATTTGGGCATTCAAATGCTCGATGACCATCCACACGACACCTAAAACACACATAAGGTCCTCCTATGCTACCACCATAACCTCTACCCCTCTGAAATCCTCTTCCTTGTAGTTGATTCAGGTTATATTATCGAGTATATTCTCCTTTCTTAGCTCCTTGGGATGATTCACCTTCGCCATAGTTAAAACCACCCCATGATGCAGATGATATACCCCTCCTCGCTACTCTATTCCTTTGAGAAAATTGTCGATTTTGTTTTTCCTCAGCCTTTAAGGATAATTGGTATGCCTCTTCCACATTGCAAACCCTATGCATGCTCAATTCATCTTGAATGGAGAATTTTAAACAATTCAAATACCTTGTATCCAATTGCTCATCAGTTTACTGGTGGTCCACATGAATGGACAACTGATAAAACTCATTTGTGAGTTCCTCCACGATGAACAAGTTTTGATTAAAGTTTTGAAATCTACAAAAAAGGGTTTGGGCATAGTCCAGAGGAAAAAAAAAATCTTGCAATTTTTTTCCATCTTGCTCCAGGTCCTAATTTTGTATTTTCCTTTTTTTGCTCTACTTTCTGCAGATGATCCCACCAGATCATGGCGTGACCCTTCAACTTGGTGCATGCAAATTTCACCTTCTTTTCCTATGTCATTGGCTTCCATTCAAAAAATAATTCCATGGCGCTCAACCAATCTATTAAATCTTCTAGTTTAAGACTCCCTGCATATTCTGAAACTTCCATTTTGATCCCATCATTTCTCCCTTTTAGAGCCCTGATCATTCTCTCTTCAAAGGTCATGTGCTATAATTGTTCTTCTTTGTGTTCTATATGCTCTACATCTCCTTAGTTTGTCTCCTCATTAGACGCTTCTCTTTGTATTATTTACTGACTAGCCAACATGTTTGTAAGATATGCTACTTTTGTTTGGAGGTTTTGCATATCTATACGCATCTTAACAAGATACCCTGCTCTTCCTCTTCCTCTCCCAACCATCTTCCTGCTCTGATACTAGATGATGTAGCCAATAAACTTCGATTCATTCACAAGATCTAAAAACCATGCAAACACATGTGAATGGAAAATAGCTCTCTTTTATTCCTTCTCCATCCAAACTATTACAATAGAAATTCAACCCCTTATAACTACTATTTGAGACTTTCAAAAACAACTAATTTTAGAAAAACAACTAATTTTAGAAAATTCTCGCATGACTCTAAAAATGACCAATAACAAAGAGCTAACTAGAGTGACATTATTTGTCAAATCTCTTTTGTGATTAGGTGTATAAACTAAGAGATAACTGATAATTACTAATTAAAAAAATCCCAAAAAAACACTAAAACTCCAATTTGAGGCCTTATATGAAGGAATTTGGCCCCGAAAAAGTGTCAAAACAATGTACGATCTAAAGGATTAGATTAACACGAAAACGAAATCTTTGAGACGCAACTCCCTGTAAAATTTCATCCCAAACGGATAACCGAGTCTATAAAATTTCATCCCAAACAGATAATCGAGTCAAAAGTTATGACCCTTGGAAATCCCTGCATCAATTGGTGTGATGTTTAAGCAAACCAACCCTCTTTTACAAGTCGTGTTGTTGAATCAAATGGTTGAATGAAAAATTCTTGATGTGCATCATATATGTGAAAAAAAAACTAGTGCCCATAAATAAGTGACCTATTTTGTAAATTATGTTGCTTGTCACAATCACGAATGTGGAACTATTGGAAATGTTGAGATGCGAAGGTGTAGCAATGCGATAGGATGACCATAGCAGGTACTCACCATAAGGCTTAAAAATAGACTGTCTTAAGTAGACCAAGTATACTTGTGCGCACGGGACGGGGATTCAAAATAGATTCGGTGAATGCTTTCTCTATTTTCAATCGTTGTGTAGGATTCTACACTTATGATCGTTGCGTTGTGAATTCATGGCAATTATGGTGTGGCATTGGCACAATTAGTTGCATAGACACTTGTGCAATTGGCAGAGCGATGTCATCAACACTTCCGCATAGGTGTATGTTGTACAATGTCGATGCTTTGAATATTTAGCACTTGCTCTATATTCAAATCTTGTGCGGAGAACATATGTGTCTGCTCTTTCCACACTGCCACAGTTCTACATCTCGCATCAAGTTGTTTGATAGTGTGTGATCTATGCATATTGCAGTTACTTAGTTTCATTCAAATTTGCATTGGCATTGGTGAGAAGCAGAGGTGTAAAAATGTGGGAGGATGACTCGAGTGAGTACTATGCACAAGGCTTAAAAATACATCGTCTTAAGTATACCAAGTATAACTATGAACATATGGAGGAACTCGAGTTAGCTATGTCTTGTGCACCTCAACAATAGTAGAGGAATATCGCTAGCATAGCCAGTGCTATGTATTTTGAATACTTGTGCAAAGAATTCATGCATGTTATTATTATATAGTTTTGCACTTGCTATTCCAAAGTGTCTGTCCAACCTCAAAAACGGCCAAGCAAAAATGCTTTTGACTAGCAAATTATCCAAAGACAAATAGATCGTAGACTTGGGATTACCCCAAAGCCAAGAGAAGGATGCCAATCTCCTAAAATGTCTTTCACACATACATCGACTACCTTTCGAATAGCAATAGCCATAATAAAAAAGCATCAAGTAGTCTACATATAAGCAACACATTTTCTTGTCATTGCTTCTAGATGTGTGGCCTTCCCTGCTAAATAAGAGAAAATCAATTTACCATAAATCAGTGACCTATTTTTCAATTTATGTTTCTTGTCACAATCACGTATGTAGAACTATTGCAAATGTGTAGGTGCGAAAGTGTAGCAATGCAGAAGGATGAGCGGTGTGGGTACTTTGCAAAAGGCTTAAAAATACACTGTCTTAAGTACCATAACAATATGCAATTAGCATTTCATTGGAGGACTTGGCATCTAATAATAAACCTTTGACCATTCATGCTTCTTTATTGGTTAATTATGCTTTCTAAGTAATTATTCCTATGTTAAGAAACATGTGTTCTTGCTAGTCGATTTAAACATTGAATTTTCTTTAGACAAGGGTAAGTTGCATATCAACTAGTCCCGACCTTCATTTAAGTTCGTTGGTTTAAGTTAAATAGTTAAATTTACTAGCTTAAACTCTTTAGCTTTTGTTAACTTGAACTCTTAGCTTTTATTGGTTTGAATTCTTTGGCAGTAGGGAAGAGATACTGAATTGATGAAGTGTCCAATTTTATTCAATAATTAGACATCAATCTTGTCTCGCAAAGGAGAATTTCCTTATGTCTACACTATAGAATGCCATTAAACTTGCCATAATTATTAGTGATGGATGCAAAAGATATGTTAGTTGTCTATTTTTTTTTTAATGATGACCATGTATGATCTTTGGTAGAGTAATGGATTTAATTTATGGTATTTTTTTTTTATGATGACCATGTATGATCTTTGGTAGAGTAATGGATTTAATTTATGGTTTATCATTGGGTATAGAATTTGAGACGGTGATAGGTTCAATCCAGAGTATCAACAATGGAATTGGGTTGATATCATCTCCTTTCTTAATTTCAAATGTACCCAATGACAAGAATTGTCTGCAAAGGGACCTTATCCATGAGCTTCATGTAGTTGGCATCTATCTCATAGTCTAGGAATTATTGAGAATGGGATTATTGTTGTGTAAAATGGTAAGTCTGTCTATGTCCTCGACTATATAACTATATAGGTTGCGTGCGAATTTACAATGCTAGAATCGTTGCTTAACGTGAAATGTGACATGTTCAAATGTAAAAATGATTATATATATATATATATATATATATATATATCGGGTTGTTTACATTGTCGTAACATGTTTTTGTTAATAATATATAATTTCTAGCGACTTTTCAAAATATAATTTTTATCTTTACTTTTGATTTTTAGAATTGGTGAACTATCAAAGATAAGTTTTTATAAAGTTTTATGGATTCTACCTCTTCTGGAGTTAAATTTTCCAAAAGAATATTTAATTTTTTACATGCACATTCAAAATGCAAACAAATACAAAGCCTAAAATAGAGCCACGGCATCCAAGCTAAATACAAAGCCTAAAATAGAGCCACGGCATCCAAGCTCTATCCTGCACAACTTTTAGATGGTATGCCTAAAGTTTAAATACTAACCAATCTAGAAAGTGTTTGGAAAGTATGTTTGGAGATGGAGATGGAGAGCTTTGCTAATCCGAATTTTTTTATTATAACTGTTAGGTATATAGCGATGAGTTTGTATTGACTTTGTATTAGTTTAAATATTGACAAAAAAATTTAGCCATATTTTTAAGTTTAATTATACCAAATTAAATTACTTATTTTCATATTATTTCAAAAACTATTTATCTATTAAGTGATTGATTCATCAATTGAATGATTAAATTTATTGCCAACTGAATTTAATACCAACTAGATTTCCTTAAATTTCACATTATTTTATTTATCTTTGCCACAGTTTGCACACAAGTATTCAATGTTGTACATGTTGATCACTATATACTTTTAATAGGAAATAAGTTTGAAACAAATCTCAACGTCTAAGTCACACCCTAAGAATTTTTTCACACATGACAAACATATAAAACAATAAAATAAACAATAATTCATTTGGGGTACTTATACTATTTCACTTTATTTATGGTGTTTTTTCTATATTTTTACAATTTTTTCTTATTGATAAAAACCTCACTATAAATTTATGTTATTTTTTATAATGTAAACAATTTTATATCATTAATGTTTTTCATATTGATAAAACTAATATGTTAATTGGTGTTAGTAAAAACTTAAATAATTGATTTACGATCATGAAAAATATAGTAAAAAGTTTATCATAAGTGCTTATAAGCAGATAATAGATAAGCCTTTGTTATGTGGAAAATGATCTTTTAAACTCATGAATCTGTGATGTTGCCAATTAGCTAACCTATATTTATAATAATAAAACAATAAGTTAAGCAATAGATGTGCCTATAGTTATAGCATCACATCATTCATAAACTTTTTGAGATTAGCATGAAATATTTCATTCGAGCTCAATGTCCATACCAACCTTTGGAAGAAATGCCTTTACAACTGAGCAATCTTGACGGGTTGCTCTATACAGATAGATTTTGACGGGTTTCTATATATGTATGGATTTCGCTATACAACATGCATCACAAGGAAAATAAATGCAAACTTATTAAAATCTCAAAAAAATTTAAGTTTATTAAAATAAAACACATATTACAATCATTGAATCAATAAATCAATTGAACGATATTTAGAAATGAAAGTCTTTTTCACTTATTATATAAAATAATAAATAAATTAAAAAACAATAAATAAAAAATTTATTATGTAATTTTCAAACCTTGAATAGATGCGAATGCATTGATATGTTGCATTCCTGCATAGCGGCGAGTATATGCTGCTATGCAACCTTGTTCATCAAGCAAGTGAATGTCGTGACTTTCTAATAACAACCTTGATTATCATCAGTGAAATAGAAGTTGTCAACAATCTTTGGTATGAGACTTCTCCCTTGTCATTGGATATATTTATGTTAGGATGTTCTAAACAAAAAGAAATGGATTTTTGCTCCTTGCAACTATAAATCAAAACCAAAGGTTCTTTATGCTCAAAAGTCTAAACTAGAAACAATCAATAGAAAGACTAGATCACCAAAACAATTATTGGAGTCTCAAGGAATTTGTTTTTGAATAGTTACATGCACATGCAATTACTAAAGCAATCATTTTAGTTAATTGCATCAAAACATAAACATAACAAACCAAGTTCCACAACATATTAACAACCTGGCACCTACATTGAGCCTGGCTATCAAATGTAACTAAGTCTAATGCACAAAACCTATAAGGGACATGGTACGCAAGTAAAATGGACAATCTAGGTATGTGTTCTCTAGAAACAAAATGATATGGGATTCATGAATTCAAGGCAGAATGCCACTACCAAAATAGTAAAGCTAAGGACAAAATAGGCAAATACCAATCAAGCCAATGCTTATATAGGTAGAGCCTGGACATGCAAATTATGGGATTTTAATAGTCACCCACCTCAAGTAGCTTTGTTGGATCCATTTGGTGGGGATTGATTTGGATGGTGACTCGGGTCATTAGGAACTCAAACTCATACAACTTGGCATTCCTAAAAGGAATCCTAAAAGGAAAAAAATATGAAAACACCCATAAGGAAAATCAAGCCTTTGGGATCATCTACATACTAACAATGATAGTTGTAGATCCTCATAGAAAAGAAAACAACATATGAAATGTCAATCTATAAATTTCAAAAGTTTTACACAAGACCAAGTGAATTCAAAGAGCAACATAATCTTAAAACATATAGTTTAATACACAAACTAGATGGTTTGAAACCTATAACACCTTGTAAGCATTGTTATGCTAAATACAACTAGACCTCAATGGACTTGAAACCTATAGTACTATAAAATCACATTCTCAATCTCAATTAGACTATACCTACTTGGATTTGAACCCTATAATTTATAGCAAAATCCAACTACACCAAAATGGATGTAAGACATAGATCACTATAAAAACAAAAATTTGGATCCCAAGCTAACTACATCCATCCATGAATATTTGAACCTATGGTCACGTGGAAACATGGCACTCATCAAAATCAACATCAAACCAAATGCACTTTGAACTTACCCTACAATTAAAACATTGCATTAAAGTAAATCTCGATAGAAAGATATGGGTATCATATCATGCAACTTGTTGGCACAGGGGCAGACCCAGGGTTCAACACTCAACAAAGCACCAAAAAAACCCTAACTACTGACCCTTTCGGAAATACCTACGAAGCAGATGAAGTCTCACCCGAGGTAGAGGCAGGGGGTGTTGCAGGACTCAGGTGTCTACAACCAGGTTGGGACACAGATCTGTGATTACAATACTTAATAGAGCACTTAAACAACAATATGCATTAGTTTCTTGAATCTCATTCACATCGCAGATTAAACCCTTATTAAAGATCAACGTAGTAACCGTAAAGATCAAGTACTTCCATTCACTTAGCACATAACATTAGTTAAGATCTAGCATTCACAATACCTTTAAGCACTAAGTAACAACATCAGATGCATTCATCGTACACTATAATAACAACATTAAGAAAATACACAACATGAATCATAAATCACATCACACAAACCATATCAAGACAAAAGATATACGTGGTTCACCTCAGTATGGGGATACATCCACCAACTTCTTCTTCTTCTTTATTAATCTTCAATATTCTTACATTCAATTGCTCCTGTGCACAAAGCCACAGATCCAAACTCCGCAGAGGACAGGAGATTTGCGGGCAGCGTGCCAGATCCTCCTTCCCAAAATTAGGTCAAGGCACAGAGCCAACTCCTCATTAGCACAGAGCCTTACTTTACACAGTCTATCTGCACACAACAACTTACAACCTCTTGCACTAAGCTAACTAGTCATGCACTAAGCCAATCAATAACTAGTACTTTCTACCTTACATTCCTTCCTATATATACTTTTACAAAAAGGCCTAAACATGGGTAAACCCATGGGCTGACATCCCATAACCTGTTACATAAACCCTAAAACCCTTTGTTGGGTCCACAAGCCCACAAAATGAGTGAGATCTCATGATCTTCGCTCCTCTTGGTCACTCCATCTTCGACCGACCCGTCGAAGTCCAAAAAGTGGTCAAACACGACCAATATTTCCTCAAAACTTGGTTGAGGGCCAATATGCCCCCAACACTCACCTATGACTCGTCCCAAGTCACTCATATCTAGGTAACACTGCCTCGAAGGCCTCGATCGTAGCTCTATTTGCCTGGACTTGCTACTTTGACAGAGTCTCCTGCTCGATGAACTTCTAAATTAGTTCCTCTGTAACAGGCCCTTCCAGGCATTGTTCCACTATCGTAACCATTTGATCCAGCTGCGAGCCTTGTCCTTCAATCTCTTCAAAAATCGTGTAGGCTTTGTCCTGCACCGACTGTAATGTCTGTATAACTTCCATGACTCTGCTCTGGATGGAAGTAATCTGTTGCTAGACTGCATGTTGTTCCTGTGATATTTTCATCCTCTCGATTGCAGTAAGCAACTTCATCTATGCTTGCACGGTGGATGCCTGCTTCTGCGCCCCCTAGAGTTGTGCTTCCAGTTTCCTCATCTCTAGATCTTCTGCAAGGCACTCATAGGTCTGTGCACTTTGATCACTCAGTTGGTTACACTCTGAGGCAAGTGCGCTGATTCTTTCTACTGCGCTCTTGGTGGCTTCCTCCCTCCGATCACACACTTCTTGCAGAGTGCTCGGCACTGCTTGGAGCTCTAACTCCATTATCTGTGCTTGAAGTTGTTGAATGGCTTCGGTGAGCTTCCCTACTTGCATCTCGGTTGAATCTGGTTCCTCCTATGCCAAGCCTAACACAGAGCGAAGTACTATAGTTATCGCTTCTTTGACCGCAATCTTCTCTGCAAGCAGTTGGTCTTTTTCTTTCTGTATCTTCGCATTGTTCTATCGAACTTCACCCGAATTTTATCTTTCCCCTTCTGCGCAACTCGAATTTTATCTAAGACCTCCTGCTTTTCTTTCTTCAAGGCCTCTGTAGCATGTTCCTTTTCTTCTTGGACTCGCTGAATTCGAGCCTCTGTTGCATTTGCTAATCTTCATAACTGGGTGGGCTCGTCCCCCAATTCTGCATTTTTTTACGAAGAAGGCGCAGTAGGTACTGCACAGCTCGAATGGATGGCTTGTTGTACATCTTTCAACTCCTTTTCTATTCTTTCATACAGGGTCTCCTGCTTCGCTCCATGTCTCTGCAAGATATCCTCTGAAGCGTCCTCCACAGCTACGATGATGAGATTGACATCGTCCACTGTGAGCACATTCTTTGACTGAGGCTTATTGGTGTGGGTCTTCTTTCTTGCTGAGGGTTTCTACGGAGAAACCTTCCTTTTCTTCGATGTTTCAGCCTCGGTAAGGGGATCCTTCAGCAGTGTCACTTCGCCTTTGTCATGATTTTCTCCTTCTTTCCCTCATTCTTCTTGGTTCACTTTGTCTCCTCCTCCTCCTGCGGGTGAGTCAGGCCTACTTTCCTCTGAGGCGTTGTCCTCCTCATCAGTTTCTATGTTTTGCGCTTCCTCTTTTTTCTTCTTTTCTTCGCGCTAGTCTGTCCATCATGTTTGACCTGGGTGACCAAAGGACTTCCGATGATGTCGGGGTCGAAGAGTTCTGCATCTTCCACTAGTACAAGGAACTCTGTTGGCCATTCTTTGGTGATCTCCTCCATTTCTTCATCGGTCATCTTATAATAGGACTACAACTCCTCCTTGATTTCATCCCTACGTGCAATGATATAAATAAAGTGTCGATCTGCGCGGAACTTCGCTAGCAGTCTATACTGATGCAATGTGTTTGGGGTTATTCATAGAAATGCCTCAATAACACGCTTGAGTTGTTGGTAGTGAGCATGGAAGACAACATTCGACTGCCATTGCTTCGACATGTCATTCGTATACCACAAGGTAGAGAACCTTGTGACCAATGGCTTCGATGACTCAACTTCTGGGAATGTTGCTCCTTTCGACATTTTCCAAGTGAAAAATGTGATTAATACTAGTAACCAACTAAAATTAAACTCATATCCTTGATCATGCACTTTGCGGCAGTCCTTCTCTAGCTCGTTGACGAGGTAACTAGACCAATTCATTTTCAATCCTTCTACACATTTTCATGCGAGGTCTACTACGAATCCAGTGACATGTGTTGGGTGGTTCTTTCTGACGAGCTTGCTAGCTATAAGCTAACAATATAGGTGCACTGTGCCATCCTAGATGGAGGCTACCTTGTAACCTTGCTTTCCATTTTCTACATCGTCATAATCCTCCTTTATGCATTGTTTCAGGGAGCAATTTGAAGTCTTCCCCGGGTAGAACTAGTGAGGGTCCTGTCCCTGCATGTTCAGTCCTATGATGAGGTGGATCAGTGTCAGATCCATAGTGACGCGCCTATCGATCCACATATATCCTCCATGGTAACATGACAGGAGGAGTTTAACGCAAGAGTTAACCTCCCGATGTCGACGAAAGTGAGGAATCTTCATTACATTCAAGATCGTGGACTACGCGAGCTCCTTTATCCATGCCTGGGAGACTATGCATGACTTCTTCCCAGTCGTCTTCATTAGATACCTATGTGGCGCGAGCATTGCGTAGTTCTTCCTGCCGTCGAGGTTGAAATCGTTCTTCTTTAGAGCTGGAATGTGTCCTAATTGGGGTCCAAATACGCGTATCCCCTTCGGGATGTATGCAGTGATCAACGTATACTCAAAGTTGCGTGGGATACTATCGCGGTTAACTGCACCGGCCAAAGGCGGTATGTACTCTGGCAAGATCGATGGGATCTGTTTCGCATTAGACAAATCGTCGCAGTGATTTCTTCTCTTCTTAGTTGTGGTCCGAATAGAACGACGTTCAGTCGAGGGGGATGCTTGCAGTCCTCCAGTCGATGACGCCTGTATTCCTATTGACATAACTCTTTCAACCATGAGCTCCACGAGAATCTCCTCCACAAACTTCTCTGATGCGCTATGTTTTCCCGACATTCCACTTGTAATCAAATAGATCGGGTAGGCAAACAGACAAGCAAGGTAATCAAACAGATGGTGAGGCATAGAAAGAACATCATGAAACAATGGATTCTCTGTTAGTTTGGATATTCACGGGTAACAAAAAGTGGTCTTAGCATGGTGTCCGACGGGTTAAATAAACAAGTGTCGTAACATATTCCACCAACGGGCAGGAATGTCTCAATCAATATGAATCAATCTGTTATGCCCAACGGTCCAACGATGGTCTTTCCATCAATAATTGTGTTTCTAGCCATTCTGGAGTGTTATTCTAATGGTCAGGGCACCTCCAATGGTCATATTGCTTCGTCGTGGCGAAGTTCCATCCTACATGGTTCTGCTATTCCGACGAGCTTCAAGTTCTGTATATTTGTCTTCTGCGAAGTCTTCCTTCTGTTTTATGTAGCTTCCTGCAGCTTAGATTTCTTCCTATTGAGCTTCCCAACCTTCTTTCCAGTGATCTGAGCTTCTCTAATAATTTGTGGAATCCTCTTCCCATTTGTATTCTTATTCTCTCATGGTGAAATAACTTCACACTGCTGATGCGCTCTTACAGATTTTGCGGTTAATGTCCCTTATCTTACTATTTCCAGGGTGGATATACTTCTTTCTTTCATGGACAGGTTCTTTAAGCCTTCCTGTGTTCTTTCAACTTTGACAGCTAATTCTCTGGTCCTCTATTACTTCAACTTATCCTCTTGTTCTTCTATTAGTCGTGCTATTTTTCTGGTTATGAAGTCCCTTAGTTCTTTCTTTTTCTGTTCTGTAGCTTCCTCTTCTACTTTCCTTCTGATCTGATCCTTCTCAATCCAGGTCTTTCCTAACAAAAGTGGAAAAGGGGTGTTTTTCTCAATACACTTAATGACTTCAAACTCTTCTTCAGTCGATGTTCCATGAGAAATCATAGGTATATTAGTAACTCTTCCACATAGGGTTATCATCTTTCCTTTAAACAAGCCTATCCTTCCCAATGAAGATATAATAGAAGGCTTTCCCAACATTTCCCAAGTGCTTTCTAGCATAATATTCACATGTGTTTCTTCATCCAATACACAGTCTATGTCGAAGTCTTCTATCCTTGTAACTATGCGTTGTTTTTCTTTCAAGATCTCTGGTAAACTGATGTCTCTGTGACCATTCATTGTTTCTTTCAACTGTAACAACATAGTCTCTAACTCTTTCTCTGATTCTTTCTCTTTCTGGTTCCCCAACATGCTCTTAGCCTCTTGATTTTCTTCAGAGTTTTCTTGTATCATGTTCATCTTTTCAATTTTAGCAATCATTCTTGGACAATCCTCAACCTTATGACCAATAGCTTTACAACAAAGAAAAATAGGACATATACCAGGGAATTCCTTAGCAAGATGTCTCAATCTTCTGCAATTATAACACAATGTCAATCCTCTCTTTCTTTTAAAGGATCCCCAACCTCTCTTGTACTGCACACTGGGATCACATTGATGGACCTGCAATCTGTAAAAATTCTCTCTAGGTTCCTGCATCCACTTATTAGTCCAACAATTCTTTCTATGCATAGGAATAACATATTTTTCTCTATTTCTATCAAATTTATTCAGATCGACTCTTTCTTCTAACCGTGCTCTAGTTTTCAGACTAGGACAAAATATATCAAACATACCTAGATTCATACTTTTGAAGAAAAATTTCCACTTATCTTACCCTTACCAGAGCACAAATCTTTAAGATCTTACCTCTTTCTTTCATATCTGGTTTCTTTCTTAGCACAGAGCTTCGCAAGTCAAGTATAATACTATGCACTACAACAACATATCTACGCACCGAGATTTCTCTTTTCTTTTCTTCAGTTCCTAGCAATCACAGTTTCAGGTCCTGGCAACAGAACCATTTGTTGGCACAGGGGCAGACCCAAGGTTCAATGCTCAATAACGCGCCAACAAAACCCTAACTACTAGCCCTTTCAACAACACCTACAAAGCATATGAAGTCTCACTCGAGGTAGAGGTAGGGGGGGTTGCAGGACTCAGGTATCTACAACTAGGCTGGGACACAGATCTGTGATTACAATACTTAATAGAGCACTTAAAAAACGATATGCATTAGCTTCTTGAATCTCATTCACATCGCAGATTAAACCCTTATTACAGATCAATGCAGTAATCGTAAAGATCAAGTACTTCCATTCACTTAGCACATAACATTAGTTCATATCTAGCATTCACAATACCTTTAAGCACTAAGTAACAACATCAGATGCATTCATCATACACTATAACAACAAGACTAAGCAAATACACAACATGAATCATAAATCACATCGCACAAATCATATCAAGACACATGATATACTTGGTTCACCCCAGTGTGGGGCTACGCCCACCAACTTCTTCTTCTTATTATTAGTCTTCAATCTTCTTACATTGATCTGCTCCTGTGCACAAAGCCATAGAGCCAAACTTTACAGAGGACAGGAGATCTGCGGGCAGTGCGCCAGATCCTCCTTCCCAAAATTAGGTCAAGGCACAGAGCCAACTCCTCAGTAGCACAAAGCCTTACTTTACAAAGTCTGTCTGCAAAAATCAACTTACAACCTCTTGCACTAAGCCAATTAGTCATGCACTAAGCCAATCAGTAGCTAGTACTTTCTACCTTACATTCATTCCTATATATACTTTTACAAAACAGCCTAAACATGGGTAAACCCATGGGCTGACATCCCATAACCCGTTAAATAAACCCTAAAACCCTTTGCTGGGTCCACAAACCAGCAAAATGAGTGAGATCCCGCGCTATCTACTCCACTTGGGCGCTCCATCTCCGACTAGCCCGTCGAAGTCCAAAAAGTGGTCAAACACGACCAATATTTCCTCAAAACTTGGTCGAGGGCCAACACAACTAAGCTAACCCGACATAGTATAAAAAGGAAATAAAAAGATGTAATATATTGGTTAAGAGTTTCTTACATATCAAGCACAACATCCTCCTCCTCCTCTCCAATTGTGAGAAAAACCTCTTGTAGTTTAACAATGGGTGCAACTTGAGCTCCTGCATCTTCCTCCTCTGCTACAACTTTTCATTTCCCTTCCTTTACTTCTACCTCTATTGTCTCAGCCTCAATGGTTACATTGTCTCCAACCATTTCAAGACAGATTTGGATTGAAATCAAAGGAAGAATGGGATCCAGAGGAAAAAAAATCGATCCTAATTGAAGTGGAGGTTTTAACTGAAGCATGTAAGCAAGAAAATGCAGCAATAGAAATTGAGAGAGAGGTTGCGGATTAATTCTTATCTCCAATGTGTTTTGTCATAAATAATGTAAAAAGACATGTGTTTTTTCAATTCAACAAACCATAACCAAGACAAGCTACATGAGGAGGGAGGATGCACACTATACATGGATTCATGGTGACACATTGGTTATTTCCTTGTCAGGAAAATAAGACAAATGTATTGTGTTAAAATATGTCCCTTTAGAACCACCCACAAAGAGCCTAGGTTGTGTGCCCAAGACTATATCATGCAATTAAGTGGAAATATTAGGGCTTGAGAGAAATTGGATAGCTTGAAGCGAGGTAGGTGACATCTCCCCTTCATACAATGTTCCATAGGTGAGGTGTATTTACACATGCATCATTTCATTCTTTATATATGCCCACAACATTTGTCGATATCCTTGAATGAGCACCTCTCAATACAGGCTAAAAAAAGTGCCTATGTGCTTGAAAAATCTGCGTATTGATCTAGAGCTTGATTTGGACAAAGTGGGAACTCTCTAACAGGGTTCCGAGCAAGCTCTATTTCCATTCTTTCCTTTGGAGCTAGGGAAATCCCCTACTTTATCAATATTTTCCTTTATTGCAGGGTTTTCTACTATTTCATCAACTAGCCATGTCAACAACTTCAATTTACTCTATAATGGCTAGGTCTATGACATTTTTTTTTTCTTGAAATGAGAAAACCACTACACCTTCCACATAATTGGGCATCGGTAAATTGACTCAATATAAGAATCAACAACTCGGGATTAATATTTTGAATATACTAACTCGCGAGAAGGTGGTGGATAAGATGGTAGTGAGGGTGGTTATTAGGCGAGGGTAGTGGAAGAGGCTTCATGATGGATAACTCAAGGTATGAGTTCTAAAGGAATCAATATATGTTCTAAATGTACAAGTATATGTTCTAAGCGGGCACCACTACTGGCAATAAGTGAGACATATATTGTTTCATCAAAAGCATTGTAAGGGATGTTGTTAAAGGATATGGAGTGGGTGGATATTACTTTGCAATTGTAACTGAAATAGAATTAACTAGTTTTACCTGGTGTTGTTGGGTCTATCAATGTTGGATGGATTTCAAACTCAAACTGGAACCACCAAAACAATTGCAGTAATATTTGTGAAAGGATAGCAGCGGTGAGGTAGTGAGGAGCTAGTGAGGTAGTGGTGAGGAGGATAAGGTTATGGTTGGATGCAACATTATTGAGGCCTCAACTACAACATTGTTAGAGCCTCGACCACATTGACCACAATTCATGCAAAATTTTGGAAACTAACCATTAATACAATCCAATGATTATGTTGTACACATTGTAAGGGTGATCTGCCTACCAGGGTAAGCCTTTAGCTCCAAATAAAGTCACCTTTAAGGCTCACCCACTATTGTCAACCTCTGTCAAAACTTGTGCACATACTATTTCTCCATCCAACATCTTTAGACAATGGAATGTTATGCATCGAGCTTAATGTTTATGCACTTGCGAGTTACACATGCCCATCTCCATGAAGAACATAGGGATCTAAGGTCCAGTTGTGCATGTTGATCACTATGAAGAACCCATGGATCAGTGTACCCATGAGATAATCCAAATGTGTCAATTCTATATGGATAGATGTGAATTGTCTTTTTCCAATGCGCCCGTGCAATTTGGAATTTCCAATATTTCCTTGCAAGTTTAACTTTAGAATTTTGTAAAGGCACCATGAATTTAAATTTGGATTTCAGAAATCATTCTCACGCAACTATGATTTTGTGTTTTTGGTTTCTTTCATAATGAACGAACAATTAACTTGGGAGGGAAGTGGATCAAATATCATGCCATGCGATGGAACTAGATTGGCCATAACTCTCTCTCTCTCTCTCTCTCTCTCTCTCTCTCTCTCTCTCTCACACACACACACACACACACACACACACACACACACACACACACACGTATTTTTTATGTTTACAATGAGACATGGATTAATTTTCACATTATGGCCATATCAGAGAAGTAATAAATAGCTCCATATTGTAATCAATTCCAAATGTGTGGGCCTCTATAATGTCATTATCAATTCCCTCCTGAGGGGTCATGACCTTTGTTTTTGTCTAGGTACTTACCAAATTTGGAACTATCACAACAACCATTCCCATCTCCATATAACAATTCGTTGGGCCCACAATTACCACCAGTTTGTGCCTATGTCTCCTCTATCTCACCAACCCCCTATCCATGCCAAGTATTGCCAAGCTTTGAAGAGGTGTAGCCTGTAGGTATGTGAGTCATTCCCTTATTATATAAAAATATTAATGATATTTGATTGTTCAATATTTATGTTTTAGTTTCCATCTTGTATGAAGACTATGGAGGTCCACCAACTTTGAAGATTTACATGATTATGGATAACTTCACAAAATCATAAAAATAACAAAATCAAAGTCAAGTATGAATAAGAGTCATAAATCATGGTGATAGATTTACAAAATTATGAACAACTTCACAAAATCATGGAAGTAACAAAATCAAAGTCAAGTATGAATAAGAGTCATAAATCATGGTGGTAGTAGAATAAGTTGAAAGTGTGAATTGCATATTTTATACTAGATTATTTTATTGGAAAGCCTTCCATATTTAGTAATATGATTAGTGAACCCTTTCTTACTTAAAAGGATAGAATTTTGAGCTTCATATACTTCTTCCACAAGCATAATAGGTTACTTTTATAACATGTTACTTTCAATTTACAAGTCTTTAGGAAAGCTTTCTAAATTATTACTTTCCACAAGCATAATAGGTTACTTTCATAACATGTTACTTTCAAAAAGTCTTTAAGAAAGCTTTCTAAATTATTACTTTCCACAAGTATAATAGGTTACTTTCAATTCACAAGTCCACAAGTATAATAGATTATGAACTTTCAATTCACAAGTCTTTAGGAAAGCTTTCTAAATTATTACTTTTCTATCTCAGTCACAAAGTAGAAGTTTGTGATTGTAATTATTTTTTTCAATCCATTAACATGGTTTTGATTTTTTATATAAATTTCATAATATAAATATCTTCCTTCAATATAATCTCATTGCAATGTTTAAAATATATATTGATAATAATATAGGGATCTTTATAAAAATGTTAAGTTGTTTTGATATTATTTTTTGATAATAATATAGGGATCTTTATAAAAATGTTAAGTTGTTTTGATATTATTTTGAGAATTTATTAAGTTTAATATAATCTCACTGGAATGTTTAAAATATATATTGATAATAATATAGAAATATTTATAAAAATGTTAAGTTGTTTTGATATTATCTTGAGAATTTATTAAGTTGAGAAGTTGACAAATTTAATGATTTATATATTAAAATTTTCAAAAAAAATTCATCAAAATTTTAATAATATTTTCATGAAATAACATAAACTTTAAATTATAGATAAATTAAATTTTAACAAACCAACTATTTAAATTAAAAAAAAATTAAATTATTTTGACTTGTAAATATATGGCAATGTACCTGCCAGATATTTGCATGAGCTTAATGAGCTGGAGGGTTTATGCCACATGGACTCACATATAGCTACTATATTAGAAATATAGTATCATAGTATTTAACGATTAAATGCTATTAGCATGGTAATAGTAATGTATAGTCATTATGGATAGTGGATAGGAGTTATTTATGGAAAGAGGCGCAACCAATTCAAGTCATATACTAATTTGAAATAGCATATGGGAGGTATTCGTGGTAAATAAATCATGCTTTATTGGTGGAGGAGATAAGGCATATGATGATTTAAATACCTTGAGTATTATATTATGTTAATTGTTTGACACAGGTCAATACCATTGCGGTTTTTATTACCATGATAATAAGGATGGTGAATAAGGATATATGATAAAAAATTAAAAAACTTAAAAAACATTTTGATTTTTACATGTTTTAAAAAAATAAATATAATATAATTTTTACTTTTATAATATAAAAGTGTTATATATAATAGAATATGTATTTCTTTTTAATAGGTTACAAGTTCAAATCCAGAAGGGGTAGGGTTTGTATACTTCCGTAGACTTTACCAGTAAAATTGTTGGGTATAGGAGGTCTCATACACCAATTTAGTGTCTGGCTTGGTCCTCACCTTAAAAATAGATTATTATTATTATAATGTAATTTTTTTTTCTTTTAAATGATGATTCACATAAAAATATAATATAAACTATTATTCACATATATTTGTAAGTCTTAAATTCAATAATAAAGAATTGAAGCTCTAAGCTCATCTCAACTTATATCTTAATGTCTCAACCTATTTGATAGAAGAGTAATATTTTTTATTTTGGTTTTATGGTTTTTTTCTTTTTTCTTTTCAACTCTTTTTTTATAATTTTAATAACATTTCCTTTAAATCTAATTTATTATGGAAAATCAAAATGAAAACTTTATTTCCTTTCTAGATGTTTTGAATTGAATCTCTACGTTCATCTCAATTTATATCTTAATGTCTCAATCTATATTTTGGTAGAAGAGTAATAATTTTGATTTTGGTTATATGGTCTTCTTTTCTTCTTGATTTTTTTTTTTAATTATTTTAATAACATTTTCTCTAAATTTAATTTATTATGGAAATTCAAAATGAAAACTCTTTTTCTTTTCTAGATGTTTTTTTGTTTTTCATCAATATTATAGAACCTTAACCCATCAAATCTATAGGAAAAAGACTCACAACTACATATATCTTCGTGTTCATTCTCACCATCACCCAACCCAAAAATATGTTGTTCTTAAAACTCTAGTAACTCAAGCCATTCAAATCTCTATCCTCCGTTTCCTTGAAAA
>ML841572.1:0-17242 GCA_009831015.1 Picea engelmannii | reverse complement strand
ACAAGAAGAAGTTCAACGAAGTATGCATGCACATATTTTATATATTAAAAGTATAGAATTAAAATTAAAATTATTGTTTAATATAAATGATTGTAATTCGGATTTGATGTTTTTCAAAAAACATAAATAGATTTGTATCGTAACGTTGATGAAGTCGTTGAAACCAAAATTGAAGTAGAAGTTGAATCACCTATAGGTATGTACATAAATTTAGATAATACAATATGAACACTTGTATATAGTTTAGTGAATTTATGTTCGGGTTTTGTTTTTTAATATAAACTTTAAATCGAAATATGCAGGAGAATCTATCAACATTGATGATGAAATATTAGAAAATGTTGATATTGACAAATTTGGGAAGAAAGAAGCTAAGCATTATATAAGATATCGAACTAAGAATATGTAAATACTTTTTTCAAAGATGAATCAGTAACAGTACAAGCTCAACTTTTACTCTGTCTAATAAAGTCAAGAAATTTAAAAGAAGCTACATCATTATTGGGTATTCAAAAGTCGACGAAAGATACAAAGGTGAAATAGAATGTCTTTGACAATATAATTAGTGTATTAAAAGATTTTGGAAAATATCAAAAAAAAGATGTCAGTGTTGCACGTAGAGTGATACAAACAACAGTTGTTTCATCTAGCAATATAAAATATCGTTTGACACAACACATGACAAAAGAAATGGGAACCTTAAGAAAAACATTGTACAAACATAGAGATTTTTTATTGCAAATAGATTGCAAAAAAATTTCCTTGGAATCTTGGTTGTTGCTTCTTTGTTGAATTTAATACCTCTTCTCATTAGTATGGTTCGATAGTCTCATAGTTCTTGAATATTGTATTGTCTCAAGTAATTTGATCTAATATGGAGCATTTAACAATTATATGACAATGCATTGTGTCGATCCCATAAGGCTTCTATGGAAACAAAAATGAATTTCAGATAGTTTCAAACCAACATTCAATTCTATTTGTAATGCAGATAGAACATAGCAAGACTAATTCACGATGCGTCAGTCAAGGCCCCGCTCTAGAAATTTTGTTTTCATCTCAACCCTGCTAGGCAAACAATTTCTTATATCTCTTTCACTTCCTTGATTCCTTTACTCCAAAAGGGAAAATTTTATTAGTTGTCCATCCCCTGGCCTCTATTTGAGCACTTTTTACTTTATTAATGAAATTACCAAATTTCTTGTTCGCGAATAAAATAAAATAAAAAGTTGATCTATGGTGGATGTAGTCAAATGGGACTATGAAATCAACTACAATATTAAAATTCAATATTCTCATTGTTGTTTCTAAACATGCAATTATTAAGATTTAATGATAACAACCCATCATGCAAGAATTTTAATACTTAAGTTAATATGTCAAAGTCATGGAAGAATGTATCAAGAACACAATTACTCCCACAAGTTGCAATAAAAAAAAATCTTCAACAAAGCATTTGCTCACACCCTTTTTAATGGTACAAGCACAATAGAAAACGAGTAAGTGGATAAAGTATTGGTCTAGAAAATGATGGTTTTCCAACAATGGGGCTTGTTTGAGACCAATTCCTGCTTACGAAAATTTCCCTGCCCTTTCCTATTTCCCACTCTTTTATCCCCTTCTTTTCCCTCTTCTATACTTAACCAAATTCCTCTTCTTTTTCCCCTATAGTTTCTCTTTCTGGTTACTTAGTTGTTTTTTCTGAAAACGTCTTGTTGTGTGGGTTGGTGGATTCACGGGTTCACAATTTTATTCATGCTTTATATCGCGATTCCGACCAAGCGCTTCCCCTTTCCATACCTAGCCAATTTTTCGATCGCGGGTTCTCTTCCAGAAGGTCTCTAAATTGCACTTCCATTGTTATATGACCTGTAAACAACGCTCCGACTTCTGTGATATACAAATTTACTTCCGGACTCCCACATCATCCCCTCTTCTGTGTTACACATTTTTCACTCAAATGTTCTGATACATACAATTTGACCATCGGGGCATCACGTCTCCTCGGGAACCCTTGTCACCCTATTTTGAAGCTTGTTCGACCATTTTCCACACTTGGCCGTTTCTTGGAATCTCTTTCGCGGATCGTTAGTTTGGTGGGTTCAGGAAATTTCCAATTCCTAGTCGTTGTTTCTTGTGACTGCCACCTTCTGACTTCTTTCCAAGTATATGCAATATGTATACAACGTCTCCATAAACATACATAAAAGATCATTCCAGGAAATGGGATATCTATTACAGATTTGAATATATTAGCCCTTCTTTTCCCTCTTCTATACTTAACCAAATTATCGTTTATTTTTCCCCTGTACTTTCTCTTTCTGGTTACTTAGTCATTTTTCCCAAAATGTCTAACTGCGCGGTGTTAGCAACATTTCTTGTATAGGGGTGTTTTCCTCTCCGATTTTAAGCCTCTGGTGTAAATGCATAGAAGTGGGGTTTTGAAAACAGGTCAGATGAGTTTTATTCAAAGGCCGCATCCATAAGCGTCGAGCGCAGCTCACAGAAGAAGTCCATTTCGGGCTTAAATCAAGCGAGCGAGCAGTCTAATTCCAACGACAGGGATCAAGCGACGAAGCAGATCAATGGTCATCGGGATTTTGGGGCTACCAAGTTACCCGATATATAGCATCAGAGAAAGCGCCTATATTTCAAGACTAAATCTGGGTTGTCCGATCTAGTGATGCATGGCGCAAGATCTAGTCAAGTCGGCATATCGACATTCGGGAGTTCGATGGGTAAAAGTCCCTCGTCATCTCACATATCGAAACCCTGAACCTCAAAATGTCGATAAGCGCCTTTGAAGCTAAGCCTATGGTCCTAGCACCCGGTCACGTCAAGCGAGCCTGGTAATGGAGGAAACCCTCTCCTAACATCAAATACCATCTCGACCGTCCATCTAGAGGACACATGATGCAATAGTTGAGCCATGAGTGGGGCCCTTCGGGATTTCCATGATGAAAGCACCGAGGTCATCACAGTCGTTCATCCATCAGCGAGGCTCGGGCACATTTAATTTAAAGAGGGCGCAGATCTGGACAGTCGTGATCCAGGCACTCAAATTCATGGACGAAGTCCAATTCCGCACCCCCTCCGTCATTCTGACTTTAATGAGAAGGGGGGGGAGTCCAAAATCGGAGATAATGTATGAGTGCATCTGGACGACCCAAGTCTCGGCGCTTAGATCTACGGTTTGTATTGAATTTCGGACCCCCCCATCGGTTCTGCCTTTAATGGAGGGGGGGGGGTCCAGAATGGAATTTCACTATAGCGAGACCTCCCTTGCTTTCTACATACCAGACCCTGGTTCCTGTGTCAATGCTACTTTCCTGGGTCTCTTTCCATTCGACCACCCCCATTTATTAAATCGTGACATAAAAATTGATGGGCGTTGGGCTCTGCTCCTGCAAGCAATCCAGGAGTGACTTCTGACACTAACATTTATGGCGCCGTTTGTAATGATCCCAAGCCAAATTCTGGCTTAGAATCACTAACTACCACTGGTTTGTCGATGTGCAGGTGTTTATTGAGTTGTTAAGTGCATACAAGATTCATTCAAGACATGAAGATCATCATACATTCAAGATATAGAAGAACAAGCAAGGATCTGACCCTTTTATTATAAGCAATGTAGGATCAATACAATAGATGGCCGATCTGGCATAAACCTCAGATGGTCGTACAAACAACAGATATGAGTTGCTATAAAATTCTCCCGTCAATACAAAAGAATCCTCTAAAGACTGGATAAGTAATAAATACCAGTACCAAGCAGATATGAATGTCAAACCCTCCAACTAGAGAGTGCCACTCTCCAAGTGGGGGACTGAAGCCCTCAATAATGCGGCCCTGATGGAAGAATGCTCAAAAGGAGCCCAAAATCGGTCAAGTAATAGATCAGGGCAGCGGGATCCTCCTCCTGAAGTTTCGAACCCAACATCCAATACAAACCTCTCCAACTACAGGATCTTCTAAGAGAGTTGTGCCCTCCTGAATAGCTCAATTGAGCCCTCCTCAATGTGTATGGTGCGCCCTTGCTGGTAAATTCCCCAACAGTACGGCCCTGCTGTCTTCTGAAGCTCTAGAAGGAGATATGCTGAGAGTGGAATGGCGTGGAGGAATATTTCATCCCCGAGACCAAGCTGTGGAACAAGGTGAGTGGATATTTCACCACTGAGTTGCTCACAAGGGTTTGTATAGCAAACCCCCAAACTGAATGCTCAAGAGCACTAACAAGGAATTTACCAAAATCAGAATGCCTAATAGGTGCACCCTAGCCTCTTACTTATAATTTTCCTTCTAATCCTCTGTTGAGTTAAGTTAACTCCCAGGGTTAACTTCTATGCTTTTGTTGAGTTATCTTTCCCTCCTTTTATCCTTTCCCTTTCTCAAGTCAACTTAAAAATATAACTTTAATCTAGTTGACCTCCCCCCTCAGTGTGAGACTATGACCTAGTGGGGGTGCCCAGGCCACTGATTCTCCTCATCACCTCCTAAGAGGTGGGGGACATTACAGTCTCCCCTGCTTGAAATTGCTTGTCCTCAAGCAATTCCAAACCTGCATCTCGTATCATCTATTCACTCTCCCAAGTGGCATCCTCAATGGGCAAGTCTTTCCACCTGATTAGATACTCCTTGATGCTTTTCTTCCGAAGCTTCTTTTCTCGAACCTCCAATATCTCTTCAGGAACCAACATCAGCTAACCTTCTTCGTCCATGGGAGGTAGTATCTTAATGGGGCAGATGTGTTGGCCGATAACCTTCTTCAGGCAAGATACATGGAAGACATTGTGTATCCGACTTCCTGGTGGAAGCTCTAACTCATAATCCACGGTCCCTATCCTTTTGTTGATTCTGTAGGGCCCAAAGAAACATGGTTGTATTTTTTCTGCCCCACTTCTTTTAATTGAGGCCTGCCGGTAAGGTTGGAGCCTCAAATAAACCAAGTCCCCTACTTCAAAAGTGTGCTCCATTCTGTGTTTGTCCGCTTGGACCTTTTGCTGATTCTATGCCCTCTGTAAATGATCCTTCAACTCCCGGACAATGTCCTAGCTCTGTTGTACCCAATCCTACACCATGGGTGCCCTGTTGTCCCCAAAGGCAATCTCCACAAAAGAAAGGGGGTCATAGCTATATAAAGATCTGAATGGTGTCATGCCTATGGATACATGATGGGTGGTGTTGTAACAATATTCTCCCAAGTGCAACCATCTGACCCATGCTTTCTGATGTCCGGCTATGTAATTTCTGAGGTAGCCTTCCACCCATTTGTTGACTAATTCAGTCTGACCGTCTGTCTGAGGGTGATAGCTAGTACTAGGAGTCAGTGCCATACCCACTAATCTGAACAACTCCTGCCAAAACGTACTCATGAATCCGCTATCCCTTTCACTGATAATGGTCTTGGGTAGGCCATGTAATCTGAACACCTCTCTGAAAAATAATTTGGCCACCTGCATTGCGCTGAAGTCTGTGGCTATGGAAAAGAAGTGCGCAAACTTCGTCAACCTGTCTACCACCAAAAAAATGCAATTCTTCCCCTGTGCTCTGGGCAAACCAGTGATGAAATCCATGGATATACTTTCCCACTTGTGCTTTGGAATGGGTAGGGGTTGCAACAGTCCTACAGGGTGCGTGTACTCATCCTTGTTTTCTTGGCATGTAGTGCACTCTTTGACATGCTTGATCACATCCTCCTTGAGGCCTTTCCATGCAAACCTCTCTCTCACCTACCTGTACATCTTACTAATGCCCTGATGTCCTACTACGGGTGAGTTATGACATGCATGTAGGACCTTAGCTTTGAGATTTGATCCAGGAACTAAGAAGATTCGGCCTTTGTAATAAATGAGGTCCTTCATGACCTTGAAGTTGTCATCCTGTATTTGTCCATCCAACAGTTGACAAGTGAACTAATCCTTTGCATATTCCACTATCAAGTGATCCTTCCAGTCAACTGACATACCGAACATGGCAAAAATGGATGGCCTCCTGGATAATGCATCAGATACTACGTTGTTCTTCCCTTTGATGAATTCAATGTCGAAGTCATAGGCCTGTATTTTGCTTACCCATTTTTGTTGTCTTTCATTCAAATCCTTCTGCTCCAATAGATATTTAAGACTGTTATGGTATGATCTGACCAAAAACCTTGCACCTACCAAATATTGCTTGAATTTGGCTAGTGCATGCATGATAGCCAGCATTTATTTGTCGTAGATGTTGTAAAGTAGTTCAGGACCCCTGAGTTTTCGACTTTCATAGGCAAGGGGATGCCTATTCTGCATCAATACAGCCCCTATACCTTCCCCCGAGGCATCACACTCCAAGGTGAAGGGTATGCCAAAATCTAGAAGAACTAGAACTGGGCAGGTGCTCATGACTTCTTTCATTCTCTCCATCGTGGCTTGGGCCTTGTCATTCCATTTCAAGGACCCCTTTTTGGTCAGGTCAGTCAAGGGTGCGCACAGTTGAGAAAACCCTTTGACAAATTTCTTGTAGTATGTGCATAGACCCAAAAATCCCCTCAGTTCTGTGAGTGTCTCCGGAGTAGGCCATTCCCTAATGGCTGTTATTTTCTCCTGATGTACCTGTACCCCTTTTTCCCCTATGATGTGTCCCAAGTAGAGCACCTCTGTCATCCCAAACTCACACTTGGATTCCTTGGCGTATAGTGATTGTTCTTCCATGATTGACAGGATTTGGTCCACATGTCGAAGGTGTTCCTCCCAGATCTTGTTGTAAATGAGCAAGTTATCAAAGAATACCAACAAGTGCTTCCTCAGTTGTTTGTTGAACACATGGTTCATGCAGGACTGAAATGTAGCTGGGGCATTGGTTAACCCAAAGGGCATTACCAAAAATTCGTAATGGCCATAGTGACACCTAAAGGTTGTTTTTGAGATGTCCTCCTCCCTCATCTTGATTTGATGGTAGCCCGAACGAAGGTCATTTTTTGTGAAATAGATAGCTCCATGCAACTCATCCAACAACTCATCAATCCTGGGTATGGGGTACCTGTTTTTTATTGTGTTTTTATTCAAAGCCTGGAAGTCAATGCACATTCTCATCATTCCATCCTTCTTCTTAACCAAGACTACTAAAGAAGCAAACGGGCTTGAACTCGGCCTGATGTGTCCCATGTCTAGAAGATCTTTGATGGCCTTCTCTATCTCGTCTTTATACTTCTTAGGATGCCTATAGGGTGTGGTGATAACAGGTTTATCCCCTGCTTCTAGCTCGATGATGTGCTCAAACCCCCTGTCTAGTGGCACACCTGGAGGAATTGTCCCAAACACCTTATGGTGTCTGTCAAGGATTCTTTTAATCTCTAGTGTGTAGTGAAACTTTCCCTTCTCATCCACCTGTGTTGAGATTTTTCATTCTGTTGCGTATATGATTTCTTCCCTTCTGAAGATGGCTTCCATCCTCTTGGCCATGACCACTCTGGCAGAGTTACCTGTCATGCCTCTGAGCACCACCTTTCGTCCTCCTTCCTCTACAAAGGACATTTCCATGGTCTTGTAATTGGTGGTGATGGGTCCTAAAGCGCCGAGCCACTGCACCCCTAGGATGATGTTGGTATCGGGAAGATCCATCACATACACATCCTGAAATAACTCATGCCTTCCCAAGGTAAGTTTCATACCTGGTATGTATCTGTCGCAGGGCATAGTACTCCCGCCTGATACCTCCACTTTGAATCCTTCAAACTCTACTGTAGGTATGTGCCTCCTCTTCAGTAATGCTGCATCAATGAAATTGTGGGAAGATCCTCCATCAATCAGAACCGAAACTCTCTGTCCTTGCAAGACCCCTCTCATCCTGAAGGTGTTGAACTTGGGTACCCCGCTGATAGATTCCAAGGTAGCCTTCTCTCCAGCTGCACAGTCAAGTTCTGGAACCTCCTCTTCTACTGTCTCTGAAGTTTCGGCCTTAATGTTTTGTATCTGACCATACTCTTCCTCCTCTTCATTGTCCGAGGTAACTTCTATATAGTGAACCTGGCCACGTCCCATGCACTTATGTGACGGATTCCACTGTTCTTTGCAAGTGAAGCAGAGTTTCTTTCTCCTCAGTTCCCTTCTGGTTTTGTCATATATCCTACCACGGCCCCTGTCAAACCCTTTAGGGTCATGCCCTCCCTGATTCATTGGGGGTCTCTGATCTCTTCCTCCACTGTTAAGAGGTGGTCTGGGTATGAATTTAGGCTTCGTAGCTGGTCCCAAATCCCTCGTCTTCCAAATGGCCTCCTGTAGGTTGTTGGGTTTAAAGGCCTTCACCCAACCCTTCAAGGGTTCCATCAACCCTTCTGTGAAAAGCATCATGAGCCTGGTCAGGGACATATCCTATACCATAACTGCCAACCTCTTAAATTCATCAATATATACTTCAGCTGTACCTATTTGCTTGAGTTGGGTGAGCTTCCGGAAATGCAACTCAGGATCTCCTTGATCAAATCTATCAATGAGGCTCTGGGTGAATTCTGTATAGGATACAATCTGATTGTGGCCAAGTGTGGTGAGTCTGTGATACCACCAGTCATGAGCCTTTCCATCCAAGTACATCGTGGCAAACTTGATGGCCTCCATCTCCCTCATGGGGTTGAGCTGTAAGTAGGTATCCAGCTTTTGTACCCAAGATTGTGCTGTCATCTTGGTCGTACCATCAAAGTATGGAATTTCTATCTTTCCTGCTCTATGCTCAAACTCAAAACTACCCCTGTGGTTTGTCTTAAGTTGATTTCTGAACCTGAGTTGGCAATACTGATCTAGGGACATCTATTTTTGGACCTTCATATCCAAACTGTAGTATTCTTTGGTACTTATTTCCATTTGTTCCACAAATTCTTCTACCTATTCCTGTTTCCCTTGCTCATCTGTGAATGTGGGCATGTAAGGTCTAGGGTTAGCTCTGCTACCTGAATGTCAACCAAGCTAATCATCTGTGAACGTAGGCATGTATCGTCTCTGATTGACCTTGCTACCCATCTAACCCTGGGTTGTGTCTCCGTCCAGACTTCCTTTGGATCTAACCACTTTCTCCGAATTATACCTGATATCCTCATGGATTTCCCTGGATCTACCACCCTCCTTGTTCCCATATGTATCCAAGTTCCTCCCTTGATGAGTCAGTTGCATTAGAAGTTCATTTAGCTTGGATTGATTCTTGTTCATTATCTGCAGGTTTTCGTCAACCCTCTTCAAAGTTTCAGAGAGTTCGGTCTGTCTCCTTCTGTTGATTTCATGATACTCATCCAAGTGTCAGACCAATGTGCTTTCTGTACAGTTGACAGATTGTTGGAACTTGTCAAATTCTACTGCTATGCGAGCCAAGCCTAGAGACTCATGGTCATCCCCTGACCCTTCCATTTCGTCCTCTATTTCATTGCTTAGTTTCGTCCTTCTACCCATGAGAGCACCACTGGACCTCTGTATGCGCTGATCCTTCCACAGGTTTGGAGGGATCGAAGCTCTGATACCACTGTAATGATCCCAAGCCAAATTCTGGCTTAGAATCACTAACTACCACTGGTTTGTCAATGTGCAGGTGTTTATTGAGTTGTTAAGTGCATACAAGATTCATTCAAAACATGAAGATCATCATACATTCAAGATATAGAAGCACAAGCAAGGATCTGACCCTTTTATTATAAGAAATGTAGGATCAATACAATAGATGGCCGATCTGGCATAAACCTCAGATGGTCGTACAAACAACAGATATGAGTTGCTACAAAATTCTCCCGTCAATACAAAAGAAGCCTCTAAAGACTGGATAAGTAATGAATACCAATACCAAGAAGATCTGAATGTCAAACCCTCCAACTAGAGAGTGCCACACTCCAAGTGGGGGACTGAAGCCCTCAATAATGCGGCCCTGATGGAAGAATGATCCAAAGGATCCCAAACTCGGTCAAGTAATAGATCAGGGCAGCGGGATCCTCCTCCCGAAGTTTCAAACCCAACATCCAATACAAACCTCTCCAACTGCAAGATCTTCTAAGAGAGTTGCGCCCTCCTGAATAGCTCAATCGAGCCCTCCTCAATGTGTATGGTGTGCCCTTGCTGGGAAATTCCCCAACAATACGGCCCTGCTGTCTTCTGAAGGTCTAGAAGGAGATATGCTAAGAGTGGAATGGTGTGGAGGAATATTTCATCCCCGAGACCAAGTTGTGGAACAAGGTGAGTGGATATTTCACCAATGAGTTGCTCACAAGGGTTTGTACAGCAAACCCCCAAACTGAATGCTCAAGAGAACTAACAAGGAATGTACCAAAATCAAAATGCCTAATAGGTGCGCCCTAGCCTCTTACTTATACTTTTCCTTCTAATCCTTTGTTGAGTTAAGTTAACTCCCAGGGTTAACTTCTATGCTTCTATTAAGTTATCTTTCCCTCATTTTATCCTTTCCCTTTCTCAAGTCAACTTAAAAATATAACTTTAATTTAGTTGACCTCCCCCCTCAGTGTGAGACTATGACCTAGTGGGGGTGCCCAGGCCACTGAGTCTTCTCATCACCTCCTAAGAGGTAGGGGACATTACACCATTACTGGGGATGAAGTAGAAGATTTTCCTCGGGATTGAACGACATTGAGCCTCTGATTCTGAAGGTGCATCAGGTATTAGAGCCCTTCAAGATTGCTACTGGGCACCTGGCGACTCCATTGTTTCCACTTCACTATTTCAGCTGTGGCTACTGTTGGCACACCTGAAACCTGACCCAGAGGAGCTTTCTCGAGAAGGTTTCATCAGCTGCTTTCTCAGCTTGAGAAGCTTCCTGGGTTTACAACAACGTAAGATCTAGCCTTTTATGGTGAACAAGGACCAGACACATTCGAAGATGCGTGTATTTCACCTGGTGACTCCATGATTCAAGGATCGATTAGCGACTCCACTGGTTCCGATGGAGAAAATCTTAGCTCAAAGGTTTGCTCCTTTTAATTTTTCTGTTGTTCCTGGCTTTCCTAATGATGTCCCTTCTCCGGATGAATGGAGCGATTATTTGCCCATATTTAGAGAGCGTGAAGAGGACAACCCTGCTCATCATCTCTGGGAGTTTCATGAACTCATGCATCAGTGGGAGATACATCATGAGGATGTATTGATGAATATGTTCTTGTTCTCGTTAGCAGGGGATGCACGTAAATGGTATCATTCTTTACCCCCTGCTAGCATTTCTTCACTCTCAGAATTTCATGCAGCTTTCACTGCCTATTGTCAGGAGTTTTATCCCTCTGCGTTAGTTTGTCATAACTGTGGTGAGGGATACCACAAATCTATACTAGATGACGTTGGTTCGGACGTAGGCTGTGAGGATGATCCTGATGACCTGGATCAGAACCCATCTCTTTCTCCTCCCCATTTGTTTGCATCATAGGCAGGTTATGAAAGTGATGTAGATCCCAGGGAGGAAGAAAGCACCCTGAGTGAGTTGATGGAGCAGATGAAATATATCTCTGCCCAATTGGAAAGGTTAAAAGCTAAATGATGTGTAGAGGATCCTCTAGCCTCAGAAGAAGATGCTCTAAGTGAACTAATGGAGCAGGCGATATCCCCCACTGCCCAACGTGCAAAATTGGAATCTGAAGGCAATGAAGAGGATTTTCCAGTCTTCAAGTCAGACGCTCTGAGCAACTCTTTTGAAGAGATTATTGAAGATTTCTTAGAGGCGTTGGCATCTGCCCCTGATGAGCCTGTCATCTCAGATTTAAGTGAAGAATCCATTGTGGAAGAGGATTGTTCTTTCTTCCTTCACGAGATTTCCCATGATGTATTTACATTTGGGATTGAAGAGAAGGATCGGGAGACCGTTCCCTTTTTACAAGATGGGTGAGTGCAGGAAGAGCCAGAAGAGCAGCTGAGCGCACATTTCATTGTCTATCTAGAGCCAGTCAGCGAGCAACCACCGCCTGAGATCAATGAGCCTCCGACAGTTGTCCACTCACCTGTGCTTATCAGGAATATTCAGCCACAGGTGAACAACTGTGTAGCAGAGGAGGCTGCCTGTCGCCAATTTTCTAGAATTGGCCACTCATTCTATGACCCTGTCAGCAAATTCATGGAGTGGCATTTCCTTTATGCCTTGGAGCTGCCCACCTTCATATTCACGACAGCCCTAGAAGATGAATTAAAGGATGTAACCATTCTGAGATCCTGGTTACATCGTATGTTATCCATCATCAACAGAAGGAAGGAGCTTCTATTCAGGAAGCTGCTTGGATGGCTATGGTGGAAGTTCACTTTCACCTAGCCCCATGTAAAAGATTTTATTAGCTTAGGACTATACATAAATAAGCTCCTTGGAGCGTCTATGTTTAGTTTGTTTGGTTTTTTACTTTTCGACATATATTTCTCAGTAGGAGGTTTGAGCTCGACTCCATAGCCCAACAGCAAGGCACTGAAGCTGCAGAATGAGTTCTTAGAGCATCACAGGGACGACTCTATCCCCCATGGAGCCTAATGTTAGCAACATTTCTTGTATAGGGGTGTTTTCCTCTTTGATTTTAGGCCTCTGGTGTAAATGCATAGAAGTGGGGTTTTGAAAACCAGTCAGATGAGTTTTATTCAAAGGCCGCAGCCATAAGCGTCGAGCGCAGCTCACAGAAGAAGTCTATTTCGGGCTTAAATCAAGCAAGCGAGCAGTCTGATTCCAACGACAGGGATCAAGCGACTAAGCAGATCAACGGTCATCGGGATTTCAGGGCTACCAAGTTACCCGATATATAGCGTCAGAGAAAGTGCCTATATTTCAAGACTAAATCTGGGTCGTCCGATCCAGTGACGCATGGCGCAAGATCTAGTCAAGTCGGCATATTGACATTCGGGATTTCAAGGGGTAAAAGTCCCTTGTCATCTCACATCTCGAAACCCCGAACCCCGAAACGCCGATAAGCACCTTTGAAGCTAAGCCTATGGTCCTAGCACCCGGTCATGTCAAGCGAGCCTGGTAATGGAGGCAACCCTCTCCTAACATCAAATACCATCTCGACCGTCAATCTGAAGGACACACGACACAATAGCTGAGCCATGAGTGGGGCCCTTCAGGATTTTCATGATGAAAGCGTCGAGGTCATCTCAGCCATTCATCCATTAGCGAGGCTCGGGCACATTTAATTTAAAGAGGGTGTAGATCTGGACGATCATGATCCAGGCACTCAAATTCACGGATGAAGTCCAATTCCGCACCCCCTCCGTCATTCTGGCTTTAACGAGAAGGGGGGGGTCTGGAATCAGAGATAATGTATGATCGCATCTGGACGGCCCAAGTCTCGGCGCTTAGATCTACGGTCTGTATTGAATTCCGGACCCCCCCATTGGTTCTTCCATTAATGGAGGGGGGGCGTCCGGAATGGAATTTCACTCTAGCGAGCCCCCCTTCCTGTCCTGAGTCGTTGTCCCCGTTTCCACCTGTTCTCCACCTACCGCCACCCTCTTCCCCCGTCATCTGTCCAACTTGCCTCTTTCCATCCACATGGCCCCTCCTCATCTCATCTCCCTCTCGCCTCCTGCCATGTGTCCTTCTCACTCCCAGTCACCTCCACCTGTATGATCATTCCTTTTACTCTGTGTCCACCTGTACCCCCGCACTCCACACACCTTCCTCCTCTTTCCTTTTCAGACTGCGTGGCATTCCTCAACTTATGTCACCGCTCCTGTTTCCTCTCCATCGCCTCCACCGTGTTGACGCCATCGCTCCCATCATACCCTTTTTCACATCCCCCATAGGGGTCCCTCATAGCAGTCCAGCGAAGCAACATCCAAGGAGAAACCATTCAACTGATCTAGGTGGCACCATTAGGAGACCTCGACGTCCCAGAAGGTAGGGTTGACCGAGGCTATCCCCAGTCCTAAGAAAGAAGTTATTGTGGTTGTTGTTGGTGGTTGGGCATCATCTCCACCATAAAAAGAAATTCCAGCAAAGGACTAAAGCTGGACGATTCATCTGTAGCAGGACAGTCCGAAATCTGATTGCATCTATCTTGGGTGCACGATCGGCCAGAGTCTGCATGTGCAGACTGTCAGAAGACATGCAGACACAATGTTTTTAATGCAACGTCTTGTTTTTGCTGTTGTTGTTGTTTTTGAGTATATGTAGGCGTTTTCGCCATTTTTGTAAGGGTCGATGGTTGAGCTAGGCTCCCGTTCTATAATTTTTGATGAAGTGTTGGTCGCTCTGGTTAATGTATAAGGCATTTCAGACTTCTTACTTTATGGATGTCAAGCTCTTTTTCCATCTCTTTGTTTACTGTGTTAGAACAGCTCGGAATTGGAGGATCCAGTCGAGTTGCGCTGTTGTAGGATGATGTAGGTTGGATCACTGCAATAGTCGCAACGTTTCTAATCAGTTCTTGTGTTTTCTCAGCGCTGGAATGGATTGGAATTGGAGGATCCAGTCGAGTCACCCTTCAGCTCCTTGAAACTCTGGACCAAGAGGATCTTGGCTTCTGCGTTTTTCTTCTTCAAGCTTCTGAAGCCCTGTTGCCCGAGGCAGTCTTGCTCACCCTTCTCACAAGTCTTCCATCTACCACCCTTTAATCAAATTACTGACGGAAGTTGGATCAAGACCTCCCTTGATTTCTACATACCAGACCTTGGTTCCTGTGTCAATGCTGCTTTCCTGGGTCTCTTTCCATTCAACCACCCCCATTTATTAAATCGTGACATAAAAAATGATGGGCGTTGGGCTCTGCTCCTGCAAGCAATCGAGGAGTGACTTCTGATGCTTGGCAGACTCACGGATTCACATTTGAACTCATGCTTTTATATCGCGACTCCGACTGTCTTCTTCCCAGTCCATACCTAGTCACTTTTCAGATTGTGGTTTCCCAGATAGGTGGGCTCTACATTGCACTTCCAATGTTCTATGACCTATAAACAACACCTAGACTTCCACGATATACAAATTTAATGTCAGACTCCCACATCATACCCTCTTCTGTGATACACAGTTTGCACTCAAAACATTTGAGACCTACAATTTGAACTTCATGTTCTCACATCTCCCAGGGAACTATTGTCACCCCATTTTGAAGCTCGTGTGTCCTCTTTCCATACTTGGCCATTTCTTGGAATCTCTTTCGCAAATCATCGAGTTGGCGGGTTCACAAAATCTCCAATTCCTAATCATTGTTTCTTGTTCCCGCCACCTTCGCACTTCTTTCCAAGTATGAAATAACTGAGGTTTAATGCTAACAACTCTCCATGCCTCCAGGAGACAGTCATACTAACTGTCCCTACAAAACTTGTCCAGAAACATGCAAAAAATATCCTGCCAGGTAATGGGATATTTGTTACAACTTTTGCGGATCATCAGGTTGGAGGGTTCACGAAATCTCCAATTCCTAATCGTTGTTTCTTGTGCCCACCACCTTCACACTTCTTTCCAAGTATGCAATAACTAAGGTTTAATGCTAACAACTCACCATGCCTCCAGGAGACAGTCATACTAACTATCCCTACACAACTTGTCCAGAAACATGCAGAAAATATCCTGTCAGGTAATGGGATATCTATTACAAATATCAATATATTAGCGAAACGAGTCCCACCGACCGTTTTCCTATTCCATATTTACCGATTTTTTCACTTGCGGGTTCCCAGAAAGGCGAACTGCACTTCCACTGTTCCTTGATCTGTAAACAACACCCAAGCTTCTGTGATATACAAATTGACTTCCAGACTCCCACATCATCCCCTCTTCCATATTACACATTTTTCACTCAAAAGTTTTGATACATACAATATTATCGTCGGGGCCTCACGTCTCCTCGGAACCCTTGTCACCCTATTTTGAAGCTCGTTCAACCGCTTTCAAAAATTGGCCATTTCTTGGAATCTTTTTCGCCGATTGTCGGGTTGGCGGGTTCAGGAAATTTTCAATTCCTAGTCGTTGTTTCCTGTGCCCGCCACCTTCACACTTCTTTCCAAGTATATGCAATAAGTATACAACTTCTCCAGAAACATGCATAAAATATTTTTCCAGTAAATGGGATATCTATTATAGATTTGAATATATTATCCCTTCTTTTCCCTCTTCTATACCTAACCAAATTCAAGTTTCTCTTTCCCCTCTACTTTCTCTTTCTCGTTACTTAGTCATTTTTTCGAAAATGTCTAGCTGTGCATGTTGGCGGACTCACGGGTTTACAATTGCACTCGTTCTTTTATATCGCGACTCCGACCGACCGCTTCCCCATTCCATACCTAGCCACTTTTCTGATCGCGGATTCTCGGGCAGACGGGCTCTAGATTGCACTTCCATTCTTCTCTGACCTGCAAACAACACCTTGACTTCCGCGATATACAAATTTACTACCAAAATCCCACATCATACCCTATTCTGTGTTACACAGTTTGCACTGAAAAGTTCTAAGACCTACAATTTGAGCATCAGGTCCTCACGTCTCCTGTGGAACTATTGTCACCCCATTTTGAATTATGTCTGTTTGCTTTCCATATTTGGCCATTTCTTGGAACTCTTTTGTGGATCGTCGAGTTGGTGGGTTCATGAAATATCCAATTCCTAGTCGTTGTTTCATGTGTCTGCCACCTTCGTACTTCTTTCCAAGTATGAAATCACTAAGGGTTAATGCTAACAACTCACCATGCCTCAAGGAGACCGTCATAATAACTGTCCCTACACAACTTGTCCAGAAAAATGTAGAAAATATCCTGCCAGGTAATGGGATATCTATTACAAATATCAATATATTAGCGAAAACAAATTCCACTGACCATTTCCCTATTCCATACTTACCGATTTTTTCTCTTGTTGGTTCTCGAATAGGCGGGTTCAATATTTCCCTTGCATTGTTCTGCAACCTGCAAACAACACCCAAAATTCTGCGATATACATGAAGAAAAGATATTTCCATGTAATGGGATATCTATTACAAATTTCAATATATTAGCGAAAATGAGTCCGACAGACCATTTTCCTATTCCATACTTAGCCACTTTTTCGATTGCGGGTTCCCGGATAGGTGGGCTCAATATTTCCCTTCCATTTTTCTGTGACCTGCAAACAACACCCGAAATTTCATAAATATACAAACCAACCGCTGGACTGCCCCATCATGCCCTCTTCCCTTTTACGCCTCTTGCAGTCAAAATTTCTGAGACATATAATTTGACTATCGGGCCCTCACCTCTGCTGAGAATCCCCTGTGACCCTATTTTGAAACCCATCAGACCGGTTTTCATACTTGGTCATTCCTTACTTGCTCTTCCCCCGCCCCCAT
>ML841570.1:21405-40554 GCA_009831015.1 Picea engelmannii | reverse complement strand
GGAAGATCCTTCTAGAAGTGGAAGCTTCTATTAGGTCTTCTTACATCTGCCTTATTCTATTTTATTGAAAGGTCTTATTAATATTGACCTTTATTACATCTGAATACATTGATCTACCTATGTGCAGGTTAGGACCTTAACACACCCACTATTCCCCTCGACATATCCATCAAACCTGGAATTGTCGAAAATGTGCATATCGAAGCCTCATGTTCCCCTGATGAAATCGTCACCTACACGTCGCTTTTCAAAGAGTTTCACAACGTCTTCCCCTGGAGCTATGAAGAAATGTTGGGTATTGACCCCTACATTGTGATACATGAGCTCAAGACATACCCATATGCCAAACCCATCCGGCAGTGCCTTCGTCTAGTTCACCCACGTAAAGCGGCTGCTATCAAACTTGAAGTCGAGAAACTTCTAATAGCCAGCTTTATTTACCCGGTGGCCCTCATTGACTGGGTTTCCAATCTTGTCCCAATCGACAAGAAACAAGGCACAATCCATGTATGCCTTGATTATAGGGATATCAACAAAGCTTATCCCAAGGAAAAATTTCCTACGCCCTTCGTTGATCATATTGTCGATGATTGTGTCGGAAGCGAAATCTTCTCTCCGATGGATGGTTTCTCTGGATATAATCAAATCAATATTTTTCCCGAGGACCAACACAAGACTGCTTTTATTTTTCCTTGGGGCACTTTCACCTATCGGAAACTCCCTTTCGGTACTCAAGAACGCTGGTGCAACTTTTCAACGCGCTATGTCTTATGCCTTCCATGATATCAAGCACATCGTGAAACCATATCTAGACAACTTACCCACTCATTCCATGTGTAGAGTCGATCATCCAATCCACCTCCGAGCCATTTTCGTCCGCTGTCGGTTTTACCATATATGCTTGAATCCTCACAAGTGCGTTTTCTGCGTGGAATCCGACTGACTTCTAGGCTTTATTGTTTTGCATTAAGGGATCAGGGTAGATCCTTTAAAGGTCGAGGTGATCCTTAGTCTCCCTCCTCCTTCTACACTTCTCTAGTTACAAAGTTTGCAAGGGAAAGCAAACTTTCTTCGTTGTTTCATCCCAAACTACACCGAGATAACTCGTGGATTTATGTGACTCCTCAAAAAGGGGTCTGAGTTCATATGGGATACCATCGCAAACAAATCCTTTGAAGATTTTAAACTGTCCTTGACATGTGCTCCGCTTCTCTTTCCCTCCAATTACAGCCGCGATTACACCATCACTATGGTTCTCGTGCAAGAGGATGATTCTCATGATGAACATGTTATCTATTACTTGATTCGAAGTCTAACGCCTACCAAAACCAAGTATCTACATGTCGAAAAACTGGCCTTGGTAGCCATCCAAGCAGTACAACACTTCTGGCACTATATCCTCTCTCGCAAGACTACAATGATTTCTAACTGCAACCCTATGCAACACATTCTCACACGTGAATTGCTAGGGGGAAAATACTCCAAATGGATTGTGATACTCCAGGAGTTTGACTTGGAATTCAAATGAGCCAAGTCCAAGAAGTCCTTAGTGTTTTTCGAGTTGATATGTGACTTTCCCTACTCTCAAATGGAAAAAGTAGCAGCCGATTCATTACCTGATGAATCCCTTTTCCTCATTAGTTCCGATGATCTTTGGTATGGCTATATCATCATATATCTCGAAACCCAGACTTTCTGGCCCAATTTGTCCAGTACTGACCGGCATCGAATACGCTATCAATCCCGTCAATATATTATCCTCGGGGACACTCTTTATCATCGGGGGATTGACTCAATTTTTCGACGCTCCCTCACATTCAACGAAGCCGAGAAAGCCTTAAATGACTACCATTCTAGATTCTGTGGTGGTCATATGTCTGGGTATGCTACTGCCTAGAAGATCTTACGCGTAGGGTATTTTTGGCCTTCTTTATTTAACGACTGCATAATCATCATCCAAAAATGTCATGCTTGCCAAACCTATAATCATAAGATATGGTCACATCCTTCTCCTCTTCACCCTGTGGTCTCCATTGGTCCCTTTGCAAAATGGGGCATCAATTTCATGACATGTTACCCCCACTTGGTCGGGGGGGTTGTTATAGGATAAATCCGTAAGTGCGGACATGAACCGATCTCGCTAGATCCACCTGGATCTAGAACAAAACAGGACAGAATAATACACTTTCCCTAGATCTAGCCTATTGAATGAACTAAGAGATTAAGGATTATGGACATACCTTATGAACACTTTTCTTATATCTCTGTTTTTCCAAGCTTCGCTCCAATGCTCTCATCTCGTCCAGATCATAACAAAATGAACCAATCGAAGTAAAGGTAGATTAATATATTCAATGACTAGTCTATACATATGATCAAGGAATTATGTAATAAAGTGACATCATCTTTATGGGAAAGGGACATATTGTTGTATTGAATTAATTGAAAGTGAAACTTACAACCTGAGCCTTGATTTCATAGGTCTCCTTTTGATGGCTTCTAGCTCTGACACACACACTTGCTCATGCATGAAGAAAATCAACCACTTGTGATGACCTTGTTGTTGTCTCTTGCTGCTGTAGCATCAGTCCTCCATACAGTCTTGCACTAATTCTATAATCAATCTCTAGATAGCTTGCTGCTTGTTTGCTTACTTAACCCTCTCCATGAGCAATCTCCTCAATATATAGGAGAAGATAGATTAGTTACTTGGATAGAGAATGATCCCAAGATATCTGGAATGCCAGTACTTGAATAACCACTCGAAATCCAACTCACTCTTCTAGAAGATTCCCTTCTAGAAGGTTCGAGATTCTTATCTTTTTCCCCTTTAAGAACATGTTCGCACCCAAACAATGAGTACAGTGCGAGAAGTTCGCACTCCAGCTTAAAGAAACCTGCGAGAATCAGGCATTCTCGTAGGTGAATATATAAGTAGCCTGCGAACATCCTTCAAAGTGTGAATTCTGGAAGAAGACAACTGTAACTTTTCTCAGGAAAGTGTTCTTGGTGAAGAACTTGATTTTCCATCATCATAACATCATCATGACATCATCACAATGACCAAATTTGTGGATAATAGAATGCCCCCCAAAGTTTGAGAGCAAAACCAGTGACAGTCGATAGACTTTGTAAGCTGCATGTGTGTGTTAAGAACCAGAAGCACATCGAATCAGAAACCTGCAAACATCCAAGCATTAGCAGAATATCATGTATATCAAATCCGAGGTAGGCATTCCCATACTCAGATCATAGACTGATGACATCATAAACCAAGTTCATGGCCACCAATCATACACTGTGGATCCATTCCGTCATTATATAGCACAGCCACACTGTGGATCTGTGTGAAAAATCTTAAATCAAGACGACATAGCCATGAAACATACACAGTGGATCTATGTGTCGCAAATTATACATACTCCATCGCAACCTGGATCACATGGATAATATCCAGGGTCTTCAATCTCATCGCCCAAAAGTATAAATCTAACCATGTGATTACATGTGTCGAAGTCGAACATGGTAGAAACCACTTGATTACCGGTCATTGATGCATACCGTTAACAAGTGCGAGGGAAATCACCATTGATGCCAATGACTCCCAAGGTACTATAGTACAATCCGTTGACTATGAATAAATGAGTTGATGTCGAACACTCGATGGAATCCCTCGATCAGAGGTCAATGATGTAAACCCACTGTCGAAAGTGAGAAACTTGCCATTGAGGCATGCAAGCATCAAGGTACTAAATAATTTCTAAGTCTTGATTCCAGATAATGTGCTGAAGTCGACAAAACAAGACTCGTCACAGGAGGGACTTGATGTATCCCACATCAGTGACACGAAATGAGTAACAGAGTTTGAATGTGAAACAAAGCATGTGACAATTGGACTTTGGACACAGGGAAGGCCGACATGGAGTGAAAGTACAACTACAGATGGCCGACTCAATATAGGTTCGGACTGCTCTTGAACATATGGATGACACGACCAATGATTTGGCAGCATTGACTCAAAGACGACACATGGAAAGACCTTGTTATTGAATCGAATGAGAGACAAATGGATTTCCCAAACCAGCTTCAAATGATGAATAGGGGGTGTCATGTTCAAGAGCGACACTTACTGCCAATTAACACAAAGATGAAACATATCCCTTTCCCAAATTTTCCCCCACCATTTCCGGCAAGTACCTCTTTATTTTTACACAAGATTGAAGAGGATCGCATATGCTTATCGATATAAGCTCATCCTTCGGACGAGTCCCTCGGAGTATGTTTAACGAACCCTAAGAAGGAGTGGTTCGGTCCCATCACGGGTCAGTCAATGTTTGTTTAACGAGTCCAGAGACAGAAAACTCGAAGGTTTTTCAGGATTATAGAGTTTGGAAAAACACTCAAAAGAGAGCTCTCTCAATGTATTTTTCGTACAATAGTCCAACGAGACCGAAAAAGGGTTAAACTATCGCTCGAAGGACGCGTAACTTCAAATACTTTAACGAGCGTGAAAAGAGCAAGATCGCTCGACAATCTTTTCATGTTTAGGGAGTTGTGAAAAAAGCTTAAAGTTAACTCCAGGGGGGTTCCTTTTTCGTGTAACCACGGCGAGCCCGGAAAAGAGATAAAACAATGCTCGATCACGTTCTCATGTTTTTTTCAAGTGAAATAATGGATAAAAGGCACTTGAGGTTTCATATCAAAACCATAGGAAACAAACAAAAACACACCACATCGCAAAATTTTTTGGTCCATAATCCTCTGCATTGGATACCTGCAAGTCATTTTACTCACTGCCATATTAGCAATTAGGGTAAAATAGTGAATAAACATGAAAAAAACCACTTTAATCATGGTAAAAAGGAAATAAAATAAATTTACAATTCATTTTACCATATTGTTTTACCCATTTACCATTTGAGTGCAAAAAACCTCCATTTTACCTTCTATCTTCATCGTCGATTTTCGGGAGCTTCGAGCCATCATTCTTCGAGCCGTCTGCGGTGTTTTGGTAAGTTTTCAATTATATATCTTTTCATGGTTTCAATTCATGATTTTATTGGTTATATTTCAAGTTTTAAATCCATTTTGCAAACCCTAGGCGTGTAGAAGGATTCTCGCAGGCTTCCCATACGGGGCCTGCGAGAATGTTTCATTCTCGTAGGTGGGCCTAAGGCAACATGCGAGAAGTTCTCACTATGTGCCATAGGCCACCTGCGAATAGCGCAAAGTTCAAAAAGTTTTTAATTTTTTAGCCAATAAAAAAGGTTTATTCCATGAATGAGAGTTTTAATCATCTTCATATGTTCTCTATGCAGGTTTATAACCATCATAATGGTGCTCTAATGGAGAGAAAGGGAACACGAGGATGATAATGCAACCCCCGAAAATCACCCTCCGACTCTTGCCGCTTTAAGATATTGCGGTCTCTTGAAGTATTTCCGCATACCGAGCATGAGAGCCTAAGTTCGATTGCTAGAACACTTAGTCCAGATGTGGGATCTGGATCAGCAGGTTTTTAATGTTGGTGCTCACACATTGACGATCGACATTGAGGATATCTATTTCCTGACTGGGTTATCCCGGCGAGGGTCCTATGTCAGTTTGACTGGTAGCCGCAAGGGTGGTCTGAAAATGAGTGAGTATTACCGAGAGTATTGTGTGCCAGAGGCTGAACGACAAAAAGGGAAAGTGGCCATTTGGGGAGTGACTGATATAACTCTCTGTACCATTCTTTTCACTATCACTCGGATGGAAGGAATTGTTGCCCCGCATATGGCTCTGCAGATCTATTTTCAGTATGCCATCGAGTGCATTGAGCCCCGGGTCTTCAACTGGGCTGACGCAGTGTTACGCAATATCAAGAAACAACTGACCAAATGCAGGCATGGAGATCTAAAGAAGTTTGGTTATGGATCATTACTGGTGTCTTTCTTCTGTGAGAGGGTCCCAGTGTATAGACTTCAGGCCGAGTGGCGTTTTCCAGGTCCCAGGGATCCACGGATGTTACGATGGTGCCAACTCATGGCTAAACATGTGACAGGACCGATCGTCAGGTATGACGATCTCTTCTTCGACTGGCTTCCAGGCCAGGTTCTGATGATAGAGGATTATGCGTATGTTGGCTTGGACTTTCGCGGCGATCCTGACCATGCCCTTCCTGAAGACACACAGTGGGGAGACATTGGTAAGAAGTACACCAATTTTTATCTTTTAAGATGTTTTTGTATTTTCATCATATTAAATGTTTTTGGTTTTATAGAATCATCCAAATACTAACATCAAAATTTTTTGTTGATAACACAGATGTTGGGGCATATAGACCTGCTGGTAGTTCTCCTGTCCAGCGTCGAGGAGAGGTAGTAGTTGTAGTCCCCCAGTATGTCGAGGACTATCTGATCATGGAGCAAAACTTAGAGGGTCTGATGGCCGATGTTCCAGAGATGCCTCTAGAGGAGATCCCATGACGCGATCAACGTCATACCGTGGGAGTCTCCACCTCTATGGGTTGCTTGCTCCGCAGAGTTGCTAGGACACTAGTGTGCTATCGTGAACATCATTAGTGATGTCACTTTTGTAGAAGCCAGGAGCTTCAATTTTTGATATTTTTGGTCTTCGGACACATTTTGTAAAAACAAACTTTGATCGTTATATATATACATGGTTTCTACCAGGCTTACTTTACATTTGTGTACAATTTAATGTGTTTGATTTTATAAGTGATTTAAATGCCTGTCCAATACATAATTAGCCAAAGCATCTGTCAATGTATTAAGACATCTGGGAATGTGTTGATATTCTATGTAATCAAAATGTCATTCCAAGAGGCGAATCTGCAAATATATCCTTAATAAAGTAGGACTTCGAATAGAATATACCTTACTGAGATATAGTACTACCAACTGCGAGTCAAGTCGAACAACCAAATAGTGAATTCTGAGAGAGATAACATCAACCAATAATTCAACCACGACGCTATACTATGCAATGTTGTTGGTTGCTCTGCCAAGGCATATACCTCGTAGAGATATGAGTTCGTTTGTCAGGGCATAGATTGCCCATGGAGTGGAAGCTAGGTTCCGAGTACTACGACTAGCACCGTCGGCGAAGCCAATATAAGGTATCGAATGTCCCGACATCTGGCAATCAAACACAACATCACGTAAGGGCAGAGACTAGATAACGTCAAAGACAAAACTAAAGTAACACACTCACTCAGTATGATACATAAAATACAAGTACTCATGCTCAAATGACTTATTCATAGTACTTCTTTAAGTACAACCCATTCCTGGGTTCACTCAAAGGTACCCCATCATAATCCACTAGCTCATACGCTCCCTTTTTCAAAACTTTGCTAACAATGTAAGGCCCACGCCACATTGGTTCGAATTTCCCAGCTCCTAGGACATCTTTATCTTATTCATATAGAATAACAAGATCTCCTTTAGAGAAGACATGAGGTTTGACATGCTTGTCGTACTGTGCCTTAACACATTTTTTCTGGGCTTCTATTACAAGAGTAGCATCACGATGAGTCTCGTCTAATTGCATCAAATACAACAGATGTTCCTCTTCGGAAGAAGTATTAGGTAAGAGCTCTACAGCTAGCTTCAAAGACGGTATCTCACATTCTATTGGAAAAATGGCTTCCATGCCATAAACTAATCGAAAAGGTGTGAATCCCGTGGCAGACTTAACAGATGTCCGACACGCCCACAGTGCCGAAAATAACATTGTGTGCCAGCTGGTTTTATGGATTCCTATCATCCGTCGAATCATAGTTATAAGAACTTTATTGATGGCTTCGACCTGGCCATTGGCCTGTGGATAATAGGGCGTTGAGCTATCATGACGAAGGCCTAACTTCTCTGTAAGTTCATACATTATATAATTCCTAAAATGACTACCATGATTGGTAATGATAGCCTGAGGAACACCAAAGTGAGTGATGACATCGTTGAAAAGGAATAAGGCTGCAGTTTTCCCAGTATTATCGAATGTCGGCATTGCCTCGGCCCATTTTGTGAAATAATCAACAGCTACAATAATGTAACCATGCCCCCCGACCGAGTGAGGGTGACATGTCATGAAATCAATGCCCCATTTAGAAAAAGGACCTACTGAGACTACAGGATGAAGGGGAGCAGGATGCGATCGAATCTTCTGATTATAAGTCTGGCAGGCATGGCACTTCTGGACAACAGTAATGAAGTCAGTGAAAATGGAAGGCCAAAAGTAACCTGCACGTAAGATCTTCTGGGCAGTAGCATACCTAGACATATGGCCACCACATGCTCTTGAATGGCAGTCATTCAAAGCTTTCTCAACTTTGTCAAAAGTCAAACAACACCGAAAGACAGAGTCAATGCCTCGACGGTAAAGAGTATCGCCGAGGACAATATAATGACGTGCTTGATAACGGACACGACGTCGTTCATTACTGGACAAAGTAGGTCGAAAAGTTTGAGTTTGGAGATATATAATAATATCTCCGTACCAAATATCATCAGTACTGATAAGGAAAAGTGACTCGTCAGGTAACGAATCAACTGCTACCTTTTCCATGGCAGTGTGGGAAAAATCACAAATTAACTCAGCGAAAACTAGAGATTTCTTCGACGTGGCGCGATCGAATTCCAAATCGAACTCCTGGAGAATAACAATCCACTTGGAGTACTTTCCCCCCAACAATTGACGTGTCAATATATGTTGCATTGGGTTACAGTGTGAAAGCACTGTAGTTTTCCTGGAGAGAATATAATGACGAAAACGTTGGACTGCTTGGACAGCAGCCAAGGCCAGCTTCTCAACATGTTGGTACTTGATTTCCGTGGATGATAAACTTCTACTCAAGTAATAGATAACATGTTCATCATGGTTATCATCTTCTTGAATGAGGACCTTGCCGATGGTATACTCAGACGCAGCTAGATAAATAAAGTACGACTATAATCCAGAGGGAAAATAAGAGGAGATTTTGTGAGGGACAACTTTAAAGCTTCAAAAGCATTGTTCGCAACCTTATCCCAGACAAACTCTGAATCTTTCTTTAGAAGACGTGTGAAACCGCGATTAATCTCGGCGTAATTTGGAATGAAACGATGAAGAAAGTTTGCTTTCCCCTGCAAACTTTGTAACTGACGCAAAGAAGAAGGAGGAGGGAGATTAAGAATTGCCTCGACCTTGATAGGATCTACCCGGATCCCATGGTGTGAAACAATGAAACCGAGGAGACAGACGGATTCTATGCAAAAGACACATTTATGAGGATTCAGGCGAATGCGATAGAATCGACAACGAATGAAAATCGCTCGGAGATGAGTAGGGTGATCGACTCGACGTAAAGAGTGAGCCGACAAATCATCCAAATAAGGTTGAACAATATCCTTGATATCGTGAAATGCGTAAGACATAGCACGTTGGAGCGTAGCACCTGCATTTTTCAGACCGAAGGGGAGTTTCCTATAGGTGAAAGTACCCCAAGGACAAATAAAAGCCGTTTTATGTTGGTCCTCAGGAGCGATATTGATTTGATTATAGCCAGAAAATCCATCCATGAGGGAAAAGATTTCACTACCGGCACAGTCATCGACGATCTGGTTGACGAAAGGGGTTGGAAAATTGTCCTTTGGACAAGCTTTGTTGATATCCCGATAATCAACACAAACGCGTATACTACCACCTTTCTTATCAATCGGTACGGGGTTGGAAACCCACTCTGTCAATGCCATGGGGTAAATGAAACCGGCTTTAAGAAGTTTTTCAACTTTGAGTTTAATGGCTGCCTCTTTACATGGATGGACAGGATGGAGGCATTGCCGGACTGGTTTAGCTCCGGGGTATGTCTTAATCTCATGAACGACGATAGCAGGGTCAATACCTGGCATCTCTTCGTAACTCCACGCAATGATGTCACGAAATTCTTTAAACAAGGAAGTATAAGTGACAATTTCTTCGGGAGAACATGAAGCTCCAATATGAACGTTCTCGACTATCCCAGGTTTTACTGAAATATCTATGGGCATCGTGGGTGAAATGTTACTGAGGTTCCCTTATGCAAACAAATCTCGTGTAGATTGGGAAACCGTGGATATAACAACAACGGTCGACGGAGTCGAAATCTGCTGATAATTCTCAAGAGTTTGTTGTTCCAGAAACAGTATGGAATGATGATGCCCATCATCCCAAGGGGTGTCCTCCATGACGGACATGATCATCTCATCAATGGGAAAGATGACATGGAAAGGATCAGGAGACAACTCGTCAAAAGAAGAAGTAGTAAGGGATGTCGATTGAATGGCTTGATAAGCGGACTCAACCAGACTTAACGGCATAACGTTGCCGAAACGAACATGAGCTCCAGGATCAGAGACTATCCAAGGGTCAGCAGACACAGAAAGTTCATGAGGTATAGTAGAGATCATATTAATGGAATCAACTAACGGGCTTGGAATATTGGGTGGTGATGGTATGGGGAAAGTACCCATTAACGACGAGTCTTTTAAAAGACTGACACCAACATTCTCATAACCTGGTGGGGTGTTTGCTATGAACGGCACATTTCCCGTGCGGGTATCAGCATTAAAGAAGGCAAGTTGATCGACTGTAACCACTTTTCCTTGGTGAGGAAATCGTACGACACAGAAAAGGGTTGACACGAAAGCACGCATAGAATCAACCCAGCTTCGACCAAGTAGAAAATTATAATCTAGGGGAGTATCGAAGACTTCCACTTCCACCTGGACGGTTTTACCTTCGAGAGTGAAAGGCAATGACGGAAGAACACTATATGGCTTGAAACCAGAGCCATTGAAGGCTCGCAAAGTGTTTTGTGATTCGTTTAACGGGGGAGATCCAATGGCTTTCCAACAAGAAAAAGACATTACACACGTAGAGGCACCCTCATCAATAACAGATCGGAAAATACTCTTGTCAGAGACCACAACTTGGATTTGAAACGCAAGTTGTGGGGGTAACCTTGGAATATGATCTTCCAAGTTAAAGACTATCAAATTCGTATCTATTGGATCAATGCCACCTATAGCTTTCAATAGCGCCCTTCACTGTGCAGGACAAGACAGAAGGACTTCTAGGGCAGACATCGTTGAGGGGGCTTGGGCCAGATCTTCGAAAATGCTATAGTTTTTGGCTGTCCGAGCATGAGGATTGAATGTCGACTTCTTAACGACACCTTTTGGAGGTCATAAAACTGTATCGAGGTTTGGTCATTCGATATGAAGAGGACCATTCGTAGGTGGATTGGGTGGAGAAGGCTGTACCAAATCAGGAGGTAAGTCGTCGACCTTCTCCTTAGAAGGAGTATAGTCTTTAGCTCTAGTGGTGAGTGCAACATTGTCTTTTTTGAAATCACCAGTGCACATCAAAACATAATATGATGTAGAAGTATAGGGTTGGTCTTGGATGACCAACGAAGCCTGTTGTTGAGATGGGAAGGGTTGAGACAAGACTGCCGGAGTAGAGGGTTTGGGTGTTCCTTGAAGGAACTTATTAACCTCGGCATGTCTCAGACAATCCTTCGTGTAGTGATCGTCACCACAGATAAGGCAAGGGTAGCGTGGTTTGCGCTTATCCCGGTCATCAACAGGAGGGGATTTGGTTTTCTCATTTGGATTATTGTTTTTACCCTCCTTATTCTTGCCTCTCCCTTTCTTAGACTTATTCTTACCTGTCGGCGTAGATTAAACAACGTTCACTTTGGAGGTTTTACCGGTAGGAGGAGCAGGAGACGGAGCACTTTGAACATTAGAAGAATTGGATTTTGGGGTTGTAGTTGAAAAGGAATGTGAGTGGCTATGCGTGGAACCAATCACACCATCAACAGTATGTGAGGCAGCTGGAGTAGTAGAAGTATTGGAAGTACTAGGACGAGGTAAATCAGGTAGTAAATCATACAATGTTCCCATTTGCGAATAAACGAGATCAAGATACTGAGCACGACTAATAGCCTACTCTTCTATGACAACATCGCCCATAGCAATGTCTTTACCAATTTTGTTTACAAAAGACTTGGTAAACCATTCTGCTAGTAACTGATCAGGAAGCTCAAGTTTAATGAGACGTCGCCTCCGTCGCCACTCATGAATATGATCAGATATATGAGTGCTCAAGCTTTGTTTGAAGGAGGTTAAAATCTCGGTTCCGGTATCGTAACGGATCGACAACTGGTAATGTGTTAGAAAGGCCATTACAAGGGTGTTGAAATCCGAAAAGAAACCTCGTGGTAATTCAATGTACCACTTCGCAACAGCACCTGTAAGAGTTCGTTGAAAAAGACGCAATCGAATGGAGTCGTCCATCAACGAGTTGGATGAACACCACAAATCGAAAGTCATAACATGATTATTTGGGTCCTCTCCCACCTTCCCATCGAATTTTGGAATGTTCGATGGAAGCTTTGCAGGAATAGCAGGCCATTGGGGAGAGTGACGAATAGGATCATTAAGAATCCTAAACAAATCTGGCAAATCCAATGTAGCAAGAAAAGGCAACTGCCGATTCACTTGGGGATACTAGTGACTTTGGGGTGGGAGCCATGTCGGGAGACCAGTGGGACCGTATGCAGTCTGCCCCCAGAGGGAAGACCCTGGCTGGTTTGGTGGTGGCTGGATAGGGTAGTAGCCCCAAGGATTTTGACTTTGAGTTTGAGGTTGAGTAGTTTGACTTGAACCCCAAATAGGATTAGTCACACCTGGATATGGTTGGCCTGTAGTAAGGACAGCTTGCTGCCCCCCATCATTTTGAGGAAATTTTTTCATAAGTTGATTCCAATACTGGACTAATGCAGGAGGTATGTTTTGTCCTAAAGGTGAGGTCGGTCCCCCTATCAAAGGGACAGTTCCACCCAGAAGTTGTGTACCAACCGTAGGTTGCGTAGTAACTGTGTTATGTCTGGGAAAAAGAAAAGGAAACGTACTACCCTGTCCACCAACAGGATTGTGCAAGTTTGGTGCAACAGTCAGGATAATGCTACTAGTGTTAGGATTTTTAGTAGGAAACAGAGGGAGTGTCGGGATGAAACCGGGAATAGGATGCCCAGGAAACTGAGGACCACCTGGAGAACTAGCTGGAGTTTGTGGAGGTGTTGGATGGGAAACATTCAACAAAGGATTTAGCGCATGGTAACCAGGAGGTAAATTCGGGTTAACCTCAGGAGTTCGCTGGGTATTAATAGGGGCAAGAGTAGTGGCAGGAATCTCAGTTTGGACACTTGTAGTATTTGTGAGATGGGCCATCTCGAGAGGAAGAACAAAATGATACGGGGGAGTCTCTGGAGTAGTCTCTGGTTCGGGAGACACATGAGGGTTGATTTCGTAGACAGGGAATGACTCAGTACCAAACATGACTCGTCGGAAATCACCTGACCAAAAAGGATCTTGGCCAACTACACCGTGAGAAGGCCCAACAGTTGATTCATAGGATGTAACAATGGTTTCTTCAGAAGGATTTAATCGTCCAACAGGTTGTTCACCATGACAAATGCGATAGTACTCTATAGTATTGGTAATTCGAAATTCAGCAAGAGGATCAGTGGGTGCTACTTGTGGAGGTGGTGTAAAAACTTCTGGGACGTCACTTATGTCCACGTGTGGTAGAGTAACAAGGGTAATTTCACCTAGATGAGGAGAGTCCTCAGGGGTACCCTCAGGTGTTGCTGTATGCGAAGGTTGAGAAGCTTCTGGATGTTCCGGGGACAAACCTTGCATCCTACATGAACGTCGTGGGGGAGCAATTGTAACAAATCCCCCAACGAAAATCCTATGGTCAACTTTGAGAAACAAACAACACACACTAGTAAATAAAATCTAGAAGCAATCACCAAGCAAACAATACCTTCTAATATCGAAGCCACTAGTTGGTGATGAAATCCAACATCGCAACAACGAGACGAGAAGGGGCGGGGCTAAGGTGGAAAAGTTACGTTGACGACCTGCTTAACAGACTTACGCCCTGGTGCAAGCTCCCACACATAATCATTGGTATACCCTCCAAGGAGCCCGAGTGAGTTTGATCAACGTCGATTCCAGGTACCGTGAAGAATTTCCCCTCCACAGTCACCTTGGGTAAGAACCTAGAGATATAAGCCACTAAGGTCACCACAAACAACAGTACGACCTGGGGAAATAGTCGTCAGTCCGATCCACACGCAAAGGCAGGGTATCTAGCCCGAAATCAACTCAAAGGCTTCCACTCATAATTGTGGGTATACCTCGAAGTGACCCCCATAATACGTGCAATCTCTACACCGATGTCAACAAAGCAGGGTTAGTAACTCTTCCAACACCAATGCGACCTAATGCTTGACCCTTGTGTTAGAAGGGCTTCCCAGGACAATATGCTGCCAATGGAATTTAACACTCCCTAACTCAAGATGCTATTGTTTATTTTTGATCTTTTGGAGAGTGTGTCTCTCTTCCTACTCCAAAGCACTAGCCTAGCTAAATGTTGGTGTAAAAGAGCCCTAGAAAAGAGTTACTAGATTGATTTTAATATTACGTAATGTTTTTTACAGGCTGTTGTTTACTCAAAGGCAATGAAAATGAAACTTATGACGTGTGACTTTGACCCAAATAATGCAAGAATATGATAAAATGTAATTCTATTCATTCGATGAATCCTAGTTATGGGAGAGAGAGAACAACTTCCGAATCAATATCAATACTACAATGCAAGTGCAATGCTCAATTTCCATTCAGATGCCAATGCAAACAATCATATGTCAATGAGCAAGTTCCATATGTCTTTTTCAAAACTTCAATACTCTTAAAGTTTGATTTTCAATGTTTTCTCAAAAGGCAAAAAATGAGAACTTGAAAGAAAACATGCAGTTCACTTTCCAAGAAGAACTCTGATTAATGAGAAAAGAAAACCAAATTATAAAGACCCAAACAAACAACCCAATCCAATACTTTTAATGAAAGCAAAAACAAAAGCAAACCAAGGAGCTTCTCAATGCAAATGAAAATTTGTCCTTTCGAACCAACAACCACAAGAGAAACACCAAACACTCAACTCTCAACCAATCCCTGGTTCTCATCCAGTCAGATACACTCAACTCCAGAAGTCAGAGAGAATGAAAATGTCAACAAGAGCTAAGAAATGAAAGTCAAGTTTCAAAAGCAAGAAAAAACCTAGAAACCCTAGATTAGTTCCAGCAAGCCAACTAAAGAAAAAGATAAGCAAGCCATTGATTCAATAAGCCAAAGAGGTGTAAATCAACATAAATGAGCAATTGATAGAGTCAAAACTTGAATTCAAAAATTTCAAAAAATATGTTCGCAGGCCCATGTGGAACACAGTGCGAGAAACTAGTGTTCTCGCAGGCCACTTTTATGCAACATGCGAACTATTCGCACTGAAATATATATGCAGCGTGCGAACTTTCAAGGTTCTCATAGGCTGTCAATGGACACAGTGCGAGAATCCCTGAAACTAATGAAAATTTTGAAAAAGAAAGCAAAATTCAGACTGGCTTATAGACCCAGAAGGTCTCTCAGGGTATCCTGAGGACTCAGAGACTGAAAAATCAAAAGAAAAATGAAAACAGAGGAAATGGCCACAGAAAATTCAAAAACCATAAAGAAAATAGGGATAGATCCCCAGTGGAGTTGCCAATTTTTTTATAGGATAAATCCGTAAGTGCGGACACGAACCGATCTCCCTAGATCCACCTGGATCTAGAACAAAACAAGACAGAATAATACACTTTCCCTAGATCTAGCCTATTGAATGAACTAAGAGATTAAGGATTATGGACATACCTTATGAACGCTTTCCTCATATCTCTGTTGTTCCAAGCTTCGCTCCAATGCTCTCATCCCATCCAGATCATAACAAAACGAACCAATCGAAGTAAAGGTAGATTAATATATTCAATGACTAGTCTATACATATGATCAAGGAATTATGTAATAAAGTGACATCATCTTTATGGGAAAGGGACATATTGTTGTATTGAATTAATTGAAAGTGAAACTTACAACCTGAGCCTTGATTTCATAGGTCTCCTTTTGATGGCTTCTAGCTCTGACACACACACTTTCTCATGCATGAAGAATATCAACCACTTGTGATGACCTTGCTGTTGTCTCTTGTTGCCGTAGCATCAGTCCTCCATACAGTCTTGCACTAATTCTATAATCAATCTCTAGCTAGCTTGATGCTTGTTTTCTTACTTAACCCTCTCCATGAGAAATCTCCTCAATATATAGGAGAAGATAGATTAGTTACTTGGATAGGGAATGATCCCAAGATACCTGGAATGACAGTACTTGAATAACCACTCGAAAGCCAACTCACTCTTCTAGAATATTCCCTTCTAGAAGGTTCGAGATTCATATATTTTTCCCCTTTAAGAACATGTTCGCACCCAAACAATGATTACAGTGCAAGAAGTTTGCACTCCAGCTTAAAGCAACCTGCGAGAATCAAACATTCTCGCAGGTGAATATATAAGTAGCCTGCGAACATCCTTCAAAGTGTGAATTCTGGAGGAAGACAACTGTAACTTTTCTCAGGAAAGTGTTCTTGGTGAAGAACTTGATTTTCCATCATCATAACATCATCATGACATCATCACAATGACCAAATTTTTGGATAGCAGGGGTAACATGGGGGGTTTATCTTGTTTTGTGTGAAAGTTGATGTGATGCATCACATCAATTTTCACACAACACAAGATAAACTGATAGAAGTCGTATGTATATATAATGATCAAAAAGTTTTTTACAAAAAGTTCTATCCCAGAACCAAAATTTCAAAATCTGAAGCTCATAGCTTCTACAAAGTGACGTCATGGATGAAGTTCACGGTAACACATGACTTCCTGGGAAACCCTACAAAGCAGTCGGCCAATGGACTCTGACACTCCCACCGTATGATGTTGATAACGTCGTGGAACCTCTCCAAGAGGCATGTCTGGAATGTCTACTGTCAAACCCTCCAGGTTTTGTTCCACCACTTCGTAATCTTCAACGTTCCATCGTGGCACTGGAGCCACCTCTCCTCATCGTTGAATGGGAGAAGTGCCAGGTGATCAATAAGGCCCCATGTCTGTGTCATCAAAAAGAAGTTTTGTAATTAGACCTTGGAAGAACATAAAAACATTTGCATATGAAAAAATTCATAAAAAAACATTTAAAAAGTGAAAATGTGTACTTCTTACCGAGATCTCCCCACTAAGCACCCTCGGGCAGGGCCAAGTCTAGATCTCCTCGGAAGTCCAACCCGACATAGGCATAATCATCGACCATCAACATATGTCACCAAATAGGCATCATTATATTTGATAATTGGTCCAGCTATGTGTCGGGCCATGAGATGACACCACCTCAACATTCTTGTATCCTTTGGAGCTGGTAGACCCCACTCAACCTACAACCTCAGCAAGGGAACCCTCTCAAGGAAGAAGGAAACTAACAAAGACCTGTACCCAAATTGCTTCAGGTTGCCTCTCCTGCATTTAGTCAACTGCCTCTTCACGCTATGAAGGACTGTGTCTTCCCAGTTAAAAACCCGAGGCTTAGTACACTCTATGGAATACTGAAAGTAGCTCTGGAGAGCCATGTGAGGAGCAAAACTCCCAACCATATGAGCAATGGTGAACAAAATAGTGCGAAGGGTCAAATCCCGCACTCCCCAAATGGCTACCTTTCCTTTGCTCCTTTCTACCTCTGGAACACAGTGCAAATGACAATATTCACTCATAGGCAACCCACCACCTCTGCTACCAGTCAAGCTCACATGGTACCCATTCCATGACAGTCCTATCAATAAGTAAATGTACTCAATATCCAAGGACAATGTGTGGACCCCTACGTGGAATACTTGTTGGTCCGGGTCCCACATATGCACAAGTTACTCCAATAACCTGACTTGGGACCTCATACCCGGGATGCGAAAGAATTTCAGGAGACCACAGTCTCGCAAAGTAGCAATGGTGCCTGGGTTATTCCCAACAATAGCATCATCTTCTTCATGCTCTCTTTCACACCATTCCAGAACCATGGTGATAGCCAAATACCTGCATAAGAAACATAAGAAGAAGGTCAACAACTCTATTTAAGACTTGGTATCTTGTTCATTGAGTAAACTTCAAAGAAACTTTTCACTTTGTGGTTCTCGCAGGTGCCTTTGGGGACACCTGCGAGCATGATGCATTCTTGTAGGTCCCGTGTGGCTGGCCTGCGAGAATGGTTGAGTGCAATTTTAACCCCTAAAACAAACTCAAAAACATGATTTTTACCAATGAAAATGAAAAATTGAACCATGAAAAGATAGAGGACAAGGAGTTTACCTCGCTGCCAGAGATCATTTGTCGAATGGATGCTCATACCTCCCACAATAATGCGCCAAAATTCAAGGGCAAAAGAGGGGTTTTGGACTAAAATATTGGTAAAGTTACAATGACTATGGTAAAAAGAACTTTTACCCCTTGATATTTACTTTTACCATTTGTTATTGGTTTTTATAATTATTTTATTTATTAAAACCTAATGTCTAATACCCTTGTGAGTGTGACTTTTGCAGACATGATGACTTCGATGTTCATACACAGGGATACAAATATTTTTTATCTTTTTCATCGCGTGTTTTGATTGTTTTTTTATGGTTTTTGCACAAAACCTCGAGCTTGGTCTTTGTCCGTTCTCACACTCTAAAATACATGAGAACACGATCGAGCACACTTTTATCACTTTTTCAGGCTCAACAAGATTATACGAAAAAGGAACCCCCCTGGAGTTCTCTTTAAGCTCTTTTCAGACTCTCTAAACATGAAAAGATTGTCGAGCGACCTTGCTATTTTCATGCTTGTTAAAGTATTTGAAGAAAGCGTCTGTTGGGTGATAATTTATCTCTTTTTCGGTCTCATCAGACTATTTTACAAAAAAGGAACTAAGAGAGTTCTCTTTTATGTGTTTTTCTAGATTCTATAATCATGAAAAACCCTCGATTTTTCTATCTTTGGACTCGTTAAACAAACATCGACAGACCCGCAATGGGACCGAACCACTCCTTCCTAGGGTTCGTTAAACATACTCCGAAGGACTCATCCGAAGGATGAGCTTACATCAACAAGCATATGTTATCCTCCTCAAGCTTGCGTAAAAATAAAGAGGTACTTGCCAG
>ML841568.1:23283-40555 GCA_009831015.1 Picea engelmannii | reverse complement strand
TCATTAGGGTTGACTTCGTCATGTACCAGAGCTTCTTCATTTTGTTCTAGTAGTCTATACAGATTTCCTTCACGACTTCCAATAACCCTAGCATCCTCTATGCTGGAATTTTTATGGCATGATAACACCTTTCCATCCATGAAGGCTATTCAGTTTCCTTTATCTTCTAAACATGATGTCAATACAAGATTCTTTTCTAAACTGGGTACATATAAAACATTGCTTAAGTGAACATGATTACCTGATTCCAACTTGACGGAGGCTTGTCCAAATCCTTCGACGGGGTAAGTGATTTTGTCTCCAAGCTCCACTTTGTATGATGTCTTTCTCTAATTTAGATTTGAGAGTCTGTCTTGATATTCCGTCATGTGCCTGGAATCTCCACTATCGATTATCCACATGTCATATTCAATCGTCTTAGTAAGTGCTAAGTAGTGTAAAAGATTGATTGTTTCACACATGTCTTCGGTTGACTGGTAACTTCAACTTTGTCATTTCTGTCTCCTGAGAGAGCCAAGAGGTTCGCTGAGTTAGGGCACATATGAATATCTTCTTCTTGAGTGAGATGCTCCATCACAAGGTGCCGGATCGAAGATTTAGGGTTTCTGCAACTGCTTCTACTAGTAACCCTAGCTGCAGTGTTTTGGAAGTTGCTCTTGCTAGTAACCCTAGAGGCAGTTCCTCAGCGAGCTCAATATCCTAGCAGCTATGTTTTCTTCCAGTGTTTTAGGCTGAATGAAAGGGGTGTGGGCCCATAACCTATTACAATATAGAATATTATGCTCATTTTACCATTGACGATAGCCTCGTCACCCAACCATAGGCCGAAGCCATCCTCCGAGCACCTTGACCTTGACAGAGAAGAGAATCTTGGTAGAAATCAAATAGCCAAGAGAGGCTAATGCACCAAGCAAGAATAGAAACCAAGCTGATCATATAATCCCACCCAGAGGCTAGTGCACACCTTCCCAGATACTTGCGCACAAGCTGCTACTGCACCTGCACAGATCTAGTTCTCTCTGCAATTGCTGAGATGTGAATAATGCGAACTGGCACCCTGTATTTATAGTAGTCTGGGTACTTTTACTGGGGCCGACTTCTCCTTTTGGGTACTAATAAATTCATTTTAAATATATTTCTGCAACTGACAACTTGTCTAGGGTTTCCTTCATTTCTTTGCTTCCTTCCAGAATATTCTAATCTCGTCATAGGTCACAATAGAGGTTCATACCTCCCAAAGCTACCATAATATTAACAACCTTTTCAGTGGCTAGATCTCCCGAAAAGTGAAACCCTAGTTTCACAAAGTACCAGAAGTACCAGAAAACCAATGTACCAAAAGTACCACAGTACCAGAGGTACCAAAAGCACCAGAGGTACCAGAAGCACCAGTCTAGAAATCTGCAGATCAAATTTGGAGGAGAAAAAGTTGGATTTTCTCATATCCAAACACACCAGGCTACTTGCCTCAGCCAAGCGCACCTCCTAGTAAGTTCAGTTTTTGATTTTGAGCACTTTCATTTTTCGGTCATTTTCCTAGCTCCAGGTAAAGATGTCAGCAAGCGTTAAGCTTGTTGACAAGCTAGAAGGAGTGGAAAACTTCCATGCCTAGAAGCATAGGATTGGCCTCATTCTTGAAGAGAATGACCTAGCAAGATTCGTCAAAGAAGAATTACTAGAACCCGTTGATGCTGTAGAAAAGGCAAAGCATCAAAAGGACACAATAAGGGCCAAAATAATCATTACAGATTCAATCAAAGACCACCTGATTCCTTATGTGTCATCTAAGAAGACTCCGAAAGAAATGTTTGATGCCTTGAAAAAAATATATGAAGGAAATAACATAAAACGAAAGATGAATCTAAGAACTCAACTGAAGAATACAAGGATGCAGAACAGAGAAATGATTCAGGAATACTTCTCCAGAATCTCAGAATTCAAAGAATAGCTATAAGCTATTGGAGATACCATAGATGAATATGAACTCATAATGACAGCCCTAAATGGTCTCACAAAACCTTGGGATGCTTTCATCCAAATGATATGTGCCAGAATGGAGAAACTGGAGTTTGATAGTCTATGGGAAGAATGCATCCAAGAAGAAACAAGAGTAGTGAATCAGGAAGCGTTACTAGCAAGGGATGATGATCAAGCCCTAGATACTCACACCAAAGGAGGAAGGAAGAAACCCTACTTAAAAAAGGAGAAAATAAACAACCTCAACAGTCAAACAAATTCAATCACAAAGAATCTCATCCAAGGAGATTTTAGAAGAAAGGAAAACGAAAGAAAAGGGACTACTCATATGTACAATGCTATCATTGTGACAAGATGGGACACATTGCGATGCTTTTTCTAGCCAGACAAGAAGAATACAAGAGAAAACATAAGAGGCTCCATGCTCATGTAGTTGAATATGAAGAGCCACCCGCAAAGATGATAAGAGAGTAGATCAAAGACCATGTCTTGATCTCGACCCTCTCAGGATCTGTAACACCTGGAGAGGACACTTGGCTCATTGATAGTGGTGCATCTAGGCACATGATGGGACAAAGAAACATTCTCTCTTGTATCTCAGAAAATAAGTTTTCTCAGAAAGTGACACTTGGATATGATTACCAATATCCCATCAAGGGAGTGGGAGAATCAAACCATAAACTAAATTCAGGGAATTCACTAAAAATGAAGGACCTACTATATGTACCAGGCTTGAAGAAGAACCTACTCTCCATTTAAGATTTAGAAAAGAAAGGCTTTATAGTTTCCTTTATAGATGGAGAAGTTCTTATGTGGGCTAAAGGAGAAACCTTAAATGAAGAAATCATCATTGGAAGTGAAGAAAATAGCTTGTATAAACTAAAGGGTCACTCAGAGGCTGCCATGACCCATGCCATTGAAAACTCATGTGAAAATTGGCATAGAAGGTTAGCCCAAATCAACTACAAGGCGCTACCATACATATGCAAAGCGGTCACAGGTTTACCAGAACTCAAAGGTGACCATAAAGGTGTATGCAATGGATGTGCACAAGGGAAGAACATCAAGAACCCGTTTCCGAAGAGGGACAACAAGACATCATGAGTCCTATAACTCATCCATTCAAATGTATGTGGCCCAATGCCATCATCCTCCATTTGCGGGTATGCATATTATGTATAATTCATTGATGATTACTCTCGTAAAACTTGGATATATTTCTTCAAAACTAAAGATGAAGTGTTGAACAAGTTCAAGGAATTCAAAGCCTTGATAGAGAACCTTTCTGAAATGAATATTAAGATACTCAGGTCAGATAATGGAGGAGAATATACCTCAAAAGAGTTTTTGAACTTCTGCAAAGATGTTGGGATCAAGAGGGAACTCAGTACTCCCTATAATCCCCAACAAAATGGTGTAGCTGAACGGAAGAACAGAACCATACTGGAAGCTGTGAAGACTATGATCCATGATCAAGATCATCCTATGTGATTATGGGAAGAAGCAACAATGACAATTGTTTATGTGCAGAACTGATTGCTCCATATTTCACTTGGGCTCAAGACACCGGAAGAGATGTCCACCGCAAAGAAGCCAGAGGTAATCCATCTCAAAATATTTGGTTGTCCAGTGTTTATTCATATACCTAGAGAAAAGAGAAACAAGCTGGACCCTTCAGGAAAGAAGGGAATATTTGTGGGATACTGTCAGGTCTCCAAGGCCTTCAGAATCTATATACCAGGTCAACATCACACTGAGATCAGCATGGATGTGACCTTTGATGAAGATGCAATGCTCAAGAAATCTAAACTATGCCATCTTGAAGAGGTATATGAAGAGGAACCTGTAATCCCCAATACTGCAATGAGGGAGGTTCCCAGAGCTGTAGAACCAACGAGGGAAGTCGTAACTTCTCCTGATGAGGAACTTCTAGAAGACCATGATATAGTAGAAGTGCAATAACCTCCTCAGATGACGATCCTCCATAAAAGAAATCCAACTTGGGCTAGAGAGCTTATTCAAGATGGAGAGAAGTATGGTGTTCCCCAAGGAACTATGAGACAGGTGAAAAGACCAAAGCCATTCTCTAGTTATACAACCCTTATGTGTGATCTCCTAGAAGAGGAGCCTACTTGTTTTGAAGAATCCATTCAGAGGAATGAATGGGTAGATGCCATGATAGAGGAATATCAATCCATAATGAAGAACGAAGTATGGGAAATAGTTCCTAGACCGAAGAATAAAGATGTGGTATCCTCCAGATGAATCTTCAAAATAAAACAGGTTGTTGACGTGTTGACCAAGCCACTATCTCATATAAAGTTTGAGTACTTTCGAGATAAGCTTGGTATAGTCCGAAAGGACCCTCCTCGAAAGGGGGAGTAGATGATGTGATGAGACATCTCTTGCTTCTAACCTGATGGTTGTGACATAAAGCAAGATGATGTGATATGACTAGCACTGTGCTTCCAATTGGATAGTTGTGACGTAATGCTAGTCTAGTATTTTGCTTTTGACCTAGTTGTCAGACGTAAAGCAAGTTGAGATGTTCCTTGATTCCGACCTAGTTGTCAGACGTAAAGAAAGATGAGATGTTCCTTTCTTCTGACCTATTTTTCATACGTAAATAAAGATGCGATGTTCCTTACTTTTGACCTAGTTGTCAGATGTAAAGAAAGATGAGATGTTCCTTGCTTCTGACCTAGTTTTCAGACGTAAAGCAAGATGATATGATGAGACTAGCATTGAGCTTCTGGTTGGATAGCTGTGACGTAAAGCCAATCTAGTATCCTGCTTTCGGCCAGATGGTTGTGACGTAAAACAGGACGGGTATCTTGCTTCTAGCTTGAGTGTTGTGACGTAAAGAAAGATGATGAGATGAGATTAGTATTGTTCTTCCATATTGATAGTTGTGATGTAAATCCAGTCTAGTATCTTGCTTCCAGCCTGAGTGCTGTGACGTAAAGAAAGACATTGAGATGAGACAAGTACTGAGCTTCCAACTTGATAGCTGTGATGTAAAGATAGTCTTGTATTATGATGAGCCAGCCTTGTGCTGTGATGATGATGATGTATCAGTTTTTATACTAATACATATTGATGTAGATGATGATGAAATTCCTTGAGAATGACGATGCTGCTGATAAAGAAAACTTTCGATGGTTTATAGATATGCCAGTCAGTGTTCCAGGATGATATTGATGATGCTGCCCTATCACCCAGTTGATGTTGTTGATGATGTTGTCCTCTCTCTCTCGCATGATGCTGCTGAAGAATACCCTTCTTGTTAAAGGGGAGTGTTGAAATAATGTAACTGCAAAGTGTATTCTTATTATTATTGATATATTATTCATAAGATAAATCCCCATTGTGGATTGATCATGTCGTTTATTGTAATAGGACGAAATCCCTTTTTGTGGATTGGTCAAAAGACAATTGTAATAGGTAGAATAAGAAGTCGGCCGCAACAAATATTAAAGAGGCCCATAAATATAATAAAGGTGGGTTTACCCACCCAGTTTGAGAAGTTGGCCCTGCTAGTGAAGAGACACTTCACACGTGCCAGACTTGTATAAATAAGGAGGCTAGCGCCTCACTTAGACACACAACTCACTTGCTCATTGAGAGACAAGTTTCAGATCTGCTTCTGGAGAAGAAGGAGAGAGAGAGAGGTGCATATCTGGGAGAGGAATTTATGTATTATCTTAAGAGATCTCTTTGCATTGTATTGGCTATCTATATTAAGGAAGTTTTGTTGGGTTTTCTTCATCTAGAGGGTTTCCTAGGATAAATGTTGTGTCTCTTGTGATTGTGTATTTCTCAGGGATCTTGGATTATGCTATTGTTATCTAATGAAATGCAAACATCTATAATAATGTCTTAAACATTAACATCATAGTACAACTACACTAGCTCGGGTTTAGATATGGTAATGTGTAAAACCCTACCACTGAAAGTTTAAGTAAGAGTACAATGGGGTAATAGTCTACTCTATAACCTATATAGTAGGTAATACTATATTAAATCTATTATCATTTATATCATGAAGTAGAAGTGTGAAGTAAAATGGTAACAACTGTATTTTGTTAGGGTTAAGAATCTTGGATTTTTTTTTTATTATAATAGTGTTATTTAGTCTATGGGTCATAGCCTATATTCTAATTTTAGATTTGAACCTTTATTTATGTTTGCTAATATTATGTATAGCTAGTCTATGAATGTAAAATTGTAAATTAAAGCACATAGTGCTTATGGATGGTCATAAAATAAAGAAGTTAGAGAATTTAACTTAATAAAGAGAGATATCACCAACCTTTAGCTTCTTAAATACCTACACATAATGAAAGTCATTTTAAAAGAAATATGTGAGAGGTGTAGCACTATATTATAAAAAGATGTGTAATGGAATAACAAGTTAAACAAAGGCAATCCCTACCATGAAAAGAGGAATCAAATAACTATAACCTTTAATGTAATGATGAATTTGATGTAAGGTTTTGAACACCTATGAACTCTTATTCTTTCATAGAACCACCATGACAATTAGATATGAATATTAGATAATCATGTACAATAAATATTTAATATTTTACATGTGAAGAGTAGTAATACACGTATACCTTTAACAATGAGGAATAAAAAAAAAATTGGTAGTAGTAGGAGACATTACAAATGGTATTAGAGCATGGTTGAAACACTACTACCTTATGGGATAAAAAAAATAGAATTTATATATATATATATATATATATATATATATCTTGTTAAAGACAAAATAATTAACGTAAATTATGTTTTTGCACATATCATAATCAAATAACTAGTATCGTGGCTGAAGAACCTGGTAAATCAACACCAAGTGGTCCACAAATGTATATGGAACTAAACAATGAACAACCACAAGATAACTCTATAGGACTATTGGAAACCATACGTAGAATAAAGGAAGAATTACAGAGTATCAAGGAAAATAATGAAAAACTACTGAACGATAGTAAAGAACAAGAAGAGTTAATGAAATCCTACTTAAAAACATGAATGATATGAAATGGTTTAGAAATATAGGATAAAATTCCAAGAATGCTGAAAATGAAATTTCCAATGAAGAATCACACAAGCGTAAAGACTATCAAGTAAACAATGACAGAACATAGTTTCTAGATGAAGAAAACAATGAGGATAACGAAGATAGAAGCACACTACAAAATATGTTACCTAAAACTAAGAAAAGGAAGTGGTGTGAGGAAGAAATGTTTGGTGAGTTTAAGAAAATCAAACCACCTATCTTTGATGGTGAGTCTGAGGAGGGAGCACAAGCTTGGCTTCTGAACTTGGGTAAATATTCTCAAATATACAACTACCCAGGAAACTTGAGGGCTAGGTTATCTATATACCAATTGACTCGTAAAGATGCCATTTGGTGGTAGGAGTCTAAGACAATTAATACGATTAGGAGAAAAAACTTGAGTTGGAAAATATTCAAGAAATATTTTAAACAAAAGTATTTAACAAAACAATACTATGATGAAAAAGATAAGGGGTTTCATGATCTTATGCAAGGACATATGACTATTGATGATTTTTTCAATTTTTTTTTGAATCTAACGAGATATGTACCATACCTTAGAGAGGAGAAGGAACAGTTTCAATGATTCATGAGCTATTTTCCTCAAGCATACAAAGACAGATTTGAGTTCCTTAATCTAAAGACAATGGATGAAGTAATAAGGCACACTAAACTATGTTTCATTCAATTTAAGAAGAGGTATGAAAATACAAAGAAATGGAAACATAGAAATGAGGACTTGGTTTGATCCTAGAAATAAACCATTTAAACATCCTTGAAAACCATCACATAATGCATTGATTAGGAGAAACAGATTCAATGGAAAACAAGATGTATGGATTTAGAACAATAATAAACCTCCGGACTTGGTAAACAAGATAGAGAGGGACACAGTTAGGCGACCTCTTCAGTGTTGGGTTTGGAAAGAACCTCACTTATACAAATACTTTCCTCTAAATAAAAAAAAAAATAAGGAAATACATAATATCCAAGAAGCAACAACAATAAATGATATTGATAGAAGTATTCATAATATCAATGATGCCTTGGAAAATTGACAGGCTGACCATCAATCCTCCATGGTGGAGATAGAAGGTACGATTAATTATAAACTTTTTTCCATTTTAATAGATCCTTGTACAGGTTTAAGTTATATTTCATTAACTATAGTAGTAGAAAAATGTAAACTCGATAAAATCAAACATAAGAAGTCTTGCATATTTAAGTTAGCTACATGAATGAAATGAAAAGTTGTTGAGTTGGTAAAAGATTGTATAGTAATTATGGACGAAATGGAGACTAAGGTATATCTAAACTTTTTACCCTTAATATCTTATGATTTACTCATAGGCATGGACTGGCTGGAAAAACATTCAACTGTTGTAAATTGTCATGACAAGACTTTTAACTATTTTTATGACTCTGGAAAAGGTAGAAGAGTAAAATGAATACCACGAGGAGTGTTAGTAATAAAAATATCTTCCTTACAATTAAAATAAATGAAAGGAAAGGATGTGAGATTTATGTTGTGCATATATCTAAAAATGTCGAGAAAATGAACAAGAGATTGTTAACAGATGACCCAATATTGAAAGAGTTCCATGATGTGTTTTCGAAAGAAATTCTAGGATTACCTCCTAGTTAGGACATAGATTTTACCATAGACTTAGTATCTAGATATGCATCGGTATCAAAGGATCCTTACGAGATGATTACTCTGGATTTGACTGATCTTAATATGCAACTCCAAGAGTTGATGGATAAACAGTATATCATACCTAGTGTGTCTCCATGGGGAGCACAAGTCTTGTTTATTAAAAAGAAATATGGAACCTTTAGACTGTGTATTGGTTACACACAACTTAATAAGATGAAAATTAATAAAAAATATCCTTTACCTCGCATTGGTGACCTGTTTGATCAAGAAGAGAGAGCTAATATATTCTCTAAGATAGATTTACGGTCTGGGTACCATCAGGTTAGGATATGGACACTATGAGTTCATGGTAGCACCTTTTGGTTTAACAAACACACCTTCTACATTTATGTGTTTGATGAACAATGTGTTGAGAAAATATCTAGACAAGTTTGTAATAGTGTTCATAGATGACATTTTGATTTATTAAAAAAACAAAGAGGAACATGAAGAACACTTAAGAATGGTCTTGCAAACAATTAGGGAGAAACAACTATATGAAAATTTAAGTAAATGTGAATTTTACCAGGATAATGTACAATATTTGAGGCATGTAATTTCAGGAGAAGGGATTGTAGCTGACCCAAAAAAGGTCGATGAAATCCTAGATTTTCTAGTGACAAAGAATGTGTCGGATGTTCAATTTTTCATGGGAATCATAGGGTATTATCTTAGGTTCATTGAGGGGTTTTCAAGACTTTCCTATCCAATAACCTATTTACAGAAAAATTGAATCATATTTAAAATGACAGAAAATGTCAAGAAAGTTTTCAAAAATTGAAACAATTGTTAACAACAACACCCATTTTGAAGATAACAGACCCACATAAGGACTTTGTGGTCTGTACTAATGATTTATCTGAAGGAATCAGAAGTGTACTATTATAATATGACCATGTGATTTATTATGAATAACGAAAGTTGAAACTTCATGAAAATAACTATGCAACACATGATCTAGAATTAACTTCTATTGTACATGCTTTAAAAATGTGGTGACACTACTTGTTGGGTAGGAATTTTCTATTAAAAATTGATAATATCGGTCTTAAGTATCTTTTTGATCAACATAACTTAAATGGAAGACAAGAACGAAGCTTAGCGTTTCTAAGTGAGTATGAATTTGAAATAAAACATATTAAATGAAAGGAAAACAAGATATCATATGCAATTAGTAGAAAACTACATGTAATTTTCAAGAGTAATGTACAAAATGATTTGAAATAGAGAATTAAATCAACAACAAAAAATGATGAAAATTATAGGAAAATACAAGACAATTTTTAGAATAGTAAATCAATTGAGGAACAAACAAAATTTAGCTGCAATCAAGAGGGTTTAGTGAAGTGCAAAAACATAATTTATGTTCCAAAAAATGCAATTAAAAATTTTGATACTAGCTGAAGTACATAAGAAACCTTATTAAGGTCACCGAGGTTTCCAAAATACCATAACAACTTTAAATAAAGAAAAATTTTGGATGGGGATGAAAAGAGATGTAGATGAATATCATTCCAGGTGTCTTGAGTGCCAACAAGTTAAAGTTAAACACCATCACCCAACCGGATTATTGTAGCCCATACCCATTCTTGAGTGGAAGTGGGAAGTGATTAGCATGCATTTTATTATAGGACTACCTACAACTAAGGAAAAAAATGACTCTATAATGGTATGATCTAGATGGATGTTGGTGGCCTCCCACCTATTCGAACTGGCTCATTCTGACAGTTTTCCAGTTTGGCAGTTTTTTCCCTAGTTTTTGGGTCCCTCACTTGTGGGGTTGTTTTGAGGCCCTAAACAACATTTTTTAGGGCTCACCACAATCAAAATCACCTTTGATAGATAGAAAAAAAATGTGTATTCCTGAGATAGACCTTTCCAATGGGCTATCATACACCTAAAAACAAGATCGTATGCAAAAGTTACGACCCCGAGAAGTTGATGTACTAACTTACCCAAACGGGGCCCACATGACTTTTGGCGCTTCATCTCCTAGGGTTAGGTTTTTTGGATGTCTAAGGTTTTTGAAATTTCTGTTTATTGTAAAAAGGCCTTCATAGCCTCATTGTAATCATATTCTTACAATTGAGCGCAACCGTCACATCTCTTCTCAGAGATAAGCCGCCACCATTCTAGCAAGCTTGTTTCCACTGCATTTTACAGTTTCAACTTATTTCTTTATTGAATAGAAACCAATTTTACTATATATCTGTTATTCTTTGTTAAGAATATTTTGATGATAATCTGTATTCATTTCATTCTGCAAATATATTCCAGATCAATGGTATCAGAGCGGTCTTCTCCTTGTCGTTCTTAATGCATGTCCCCAACGAGGTCAGGGTACAAAGAATTGGGTCTCAAGCTTGGTTCTCTTGAGGAAAAAATCTCTCACATGCCCAATTGACCTCTCACTGTAGAAGAAAATAAAGACGACGAGACACGAGATCGCTTCAAAATGTTTCTCGAGGAATACCTCATGCAATAGAGGAACGAGATGATGGATAGTTTTGCACAGATCCTTCGGTGGCTACCAACAAGCAACAAATATCCCTCAAACAGAGGCACCACCCCCTTCAAGGTACACATAAACTTCGATATTCCTATATTTGAAGGTCATATAGATGTAGATACGGTCGAAAAATGGTTGAATATGCTAGAAGGGTATTTCTCTGTCCATAACTTCTCAAATAGAGAAAATATTATGTTTGCGCTCCTCAAAGCCATCCCCCATGTCAAATATTCTTGGGAAACTTTCTGTGAGAAAAAGGAAACAGAGGAACCCTAATTTTTTACAGTCATAGTCACCTGGGAGTCCTTCATGGATGTTATTAAGGAACAATACCACCCTGTTGGAAGTTATGACGACGACCTGTACAAAAAATGGACCAAGCTGCTGTAGAAAAGAGACCAAGCGGTGCTCGATTTCATAAATATATTCCATACCTTGCGGACCAATATGGGTATCAAATATTCTGAGCAACATCTAATGCTCAAGTATCACAGAAGTATGCATATATGCATCCAGGTCGAAATGGAGTTTCTGGACATCTCATCCTTGGGCGCGAACTACTGATATGTTGTTAAAATTGAGCAGAAGTTTAAGAAAAAGACGCAGAAATTTGGGCCTCAGAAAGGGAGAAGCCAACCCGTAGAAGAAAGGACATAGAAAATATGGACAACCTCAACACAACCAGTTCAGGCTGTAAGCAAATAAAGACACCGAAAATACAAAGAAAGATACCGGGAAGTGGCGCGACTTCCAGAAGATCCCCTCGCATAAAACTGTTGATTACCACTCAAAGAATTCGCTGGTGGATGAGGTGAAAGCCTCTGAATCAAATGCAGGTTCCAACTCTGAGTCAGAACTAGAAAGGGGGAGATAAATCATAGATGCAAAACCCAGTGCTACCATTTCTACCACCAAGCTCCAACCCAGTGAACCATACGAGCCATAGGAAGGTGAGCACATTTTTTATTCAAAAATGTGGGTGAAGGGTAGTCCACTGCACTTCATTGTTGATAGCGTTAGCTAGAAGAACCTCATATCAATAGAGGTTTTCAAGCGACTCGCCTTGCCGACAATGCCGCACCCGCAACCCTACACCATTGGATGGCTCCACCGAGGAAGTGACATCCGTGTCAGCCAACAATGTCGCATGTCATATGACATCAAGACCTTCAAAGACAAGGTATTATGTGATGTTTCCCCTCTTGAATGTTGTGATGTTCTTTTTGGCCAACCATATTTATGGACACGTCATTTTGTATATGAGTCTAGGCCTCGCAGTGTTATTATTACTTTGAACAAGAAATTGTACAAGATACCCGAGGGAGTCCCACCCAATGGTATTTTATTGATCTCTACCAAGTAATTCATAAAGGTCATCTCTCAGACATGGAAGTTTGTATTCTTCGTGATTCTCTCTCAGAATGAGCAAAAGATCATAGCCACATCCAAGGTCTCCGTGACTGACCTCTCCACACAACAAAAGCAAGTTGATAAGGTCATGGAACAATACTCAAATATCTTCTCCTCACCTATTAGGGTACCTCTGCATTGTTAGGTCAAGCACCCCATCGATCTGACCCCTGATGCACCATTGCCCAATGGGCCAGTCTACGACCACTCTCTGTTAGAGAATGAGGAGATCAAGTGGAATATCCAAGAACTTCTCCACAAGGGGAACATCTGTCCCAGCTCATCACCTTGCGGGATCCCAATCATGTTGGTACAGAAGAAAGATGGAACCTCGCGACTCTGCATTGATTACCTGGGCCTGAATAAAATCACAGTAAGAAACTCGTACCCGATTCCCCGAATCGATGACCTCCTTGATCATCTCACAGGGTCCCAATACTTCAGTAAGATTGATCTGAAGTCTGTCTTCCACTAGGTCCCGATATAATAGATAGATGTATGGAAGACCACCTTCAAGTCAAAGGAAGGTATTTTTGAATGGTTGGTCATGCCCTTTGGTTTGAAAAATGCTCCAACCACTTTCATGAAGATGATGGATGATATCCTATGACCATTCACCAATACTTTTGTAGTGGTGTATCTGGATGACATCCTCATTTACAACAAGACTTGAAAAGAACACTTGCAACATATTCAATAGGTTCGACACACCCTATGATAGCATTAGCTCTACGCCAACTTGGAAAAATGATCCTTCGACATGGACATGGTTCATTACCTAGGATAAATCGTTGATAAACATGGTGTACATGTAAATCCAGCCAAAATCCAAGTCATCCGTGACTGGCCAGCCCCAACCACACTCATTGAGCTTCAAAGCTTCTTGGCCTTGCCAATTTCTACTGCAGGTTCATGTTGGGATTCTACCATATTGCATGGTACCTCAGCTAAGTAACCATGGGTGGTGTTAAGGATAAATTTGTGTGGTTCCAATCCCAACAACAAGCGTTCGATGATTTGAAGAAGCACTTGTGCTAAACCACAATAATTTCACTATCAAACCTACAACAACCCTTTGTGATTGAGACAAATGATTTAGACTATGTTGTGGGCATCGTTCCCAATTAGCACGGCCACCTTGTGGCCTATCATAGTGAGACACTATCATATGTTATCCGTAATTACCCTACATACGAAAACTAAATGTACTCCATTGTGCAAGCATGTCTCCAGTGGAGACATTACATTCTTGGGAAGGAAAAAATCATCCACACTGATCATAATCCACTGCAATTCATGCAGACAAGGAAAATTGCATAATTACCGCCATTAGAAGTGGTCCATGTACTTGCAACAATTCCACCTCAACATCAAGTATAAAATGAGAAGCACCAACCACGTCGATGATTGCCTCAATAGAGCACCAATCATGACACTCACCATGGTGCTAGACCCTTATGGACATGAGACCTATCGATGGCCCCAACTCTATGAGACAGACCTATACTTTTCCACCACCTACCAAATGTTGGGCGCAAACTCAGTTGTCGCTAATTTCCATCTTTAGGACATGTTGTTGCGTTGTCTGTGCCATGTCTGTGTTCCATCAAGCGAGTGAGAGAAGATGATATGGGAAGCCCACTACAGTTCGGTTGTACGTAGGAAAATTTGGTGTCAAAAAGACAGTGGCAATGCTGCAAAAAAATTTCTACTGGCCAAAAATTCAATAGGAGGCAAGGAAGTATATCAGGTCCTACACTGCCTGCATGATTTCCAAACCAACCACTAAGAAACAATTATTGTACACCTCTTTGCCTATTCCTGACAGGCCATGGGAATCCATCTCAATGGACTACATGTCGTGCCTCCTATCCACATAACAGAGAAATGACTGTGTTTTTGTGGTTGTGGATCACTTTTATAAGATGGCGATTCTGGCCGCCTGGAAGAAGAGCATCACAACAGAGGCCACTGCCAAGCTATTATTTGAACAAGTCTGGGTACATTTTGGAATCCCACAAACCATTGTATCAGATCAATATTGTCTATTTCTTAGCACATTATAGTCAAGCCTCTGGTCATTGTTGGACACCAAGCTCACCAAATCCACGACCTTCCACCCCCAAACATATGGCGAAACCGAGGCTGTAAATTGAATAATTGTGCATATCCTGCGCATGTATAATTCCAAGAACCCTCGCACATGGGATGAGAGTCTCCCCCATGTTCAACATAACTACAACCAACCCGTACATAGCTCAACTCACAACATCCCCTTTCAGGTGGGGTTGGGATTCCAACCATTGGGTCCCATAGATGTTGCACCACCCCTTGCAGTCACCTTGCCTAACTCATCTCTTGCTCCAACTGAATTTGAAAAGGCCATCCTGTTAATTAAGAGGATCCAACACATCCGCCAACAGGTTCAGGATATCCTACAAAAGTCCAATGAAAAGTACAAGCAATGCCATGATCAACACCATGTGCCACATAAGTTTCAGGTGGGCGACAAAGTTTGGTTGCACTTGTAGAAAGAGTGCCTTACATGACCTCATCGGAAGCTTCACTGACTCCATTATGAGATGTACACCATTACCAATGTTGTGGGTGATAATTCTTTAGAGCTCAACATTCCTCCTTTCCTTGGCTTGCACCTAGTGTTCAACATGGATATCCTTCGACCGTATTTCCCACCATTATTGGACACCTCACAAATAGAAGAACAACTGAAACCAACATAGATCAACCCTGACTACATACAACATGCATCCAATGATAATATTGTGGACAAACAGATCAAGGGAACTCTCCATCAAAGGATCCAGCTTTATCGAGTTGTCAAAGAAGGGCAACTCCTACACTAAGGAAAGTGGCTCACTCGGGGCTAAATTCAACAAAAATTTCCTCATATGATGGGGGAAATCAACACAATGGATACCATTGCTTCCTAATGGGGGAGGATTGATCAATATGGAAGTCGGTGTCCTCCCACCTATTCCAATTAGCTCTTTTTGGCAGTTTTCCAGTTTGGCATTTTTTCCCCTAGTTTTTGGGTCCCTGACTTGCGGGGCCGTTTTGAGGCCATAAATAACGTTTTTTAGGGCTCGCCAGAGTCAAAATGACTTCTAATAGATAGAAAAAAAATGTGTATTCCGTGGATAAACCTTTCCAATGGGCTATCGTGTGCCTAAAAAGAAGATTGTATGCAAAAGTTATGACCCCAAGAAGTCGATGTACAAACTTACCCAAATGGGGCCCACATGACTTTTGGCGCTTCATCTCCTAAGGTTAGGTTTTTGGATGTCTAGTGTTTTTGAAATTCCTGTTTATTGTAAAAAGGCCTTCAGAGAGTAATTGTAATCATCTTCTTGCGAATGAGCACAACCATCACATCTCTTCTCAGAGATAAGATGCCACCATTATAGCAAGCTTGTTTCCGTTGCATTTTACAGTTTTAGCTTATTTCCTTATTGAATAGAAACCAATTTTACTATATATTTGTTATTCTGTGTCAAACATCTTTTGATAATAATCTATATTCATTTTGTTCTACAAATATATTCCGGATCATGGTAGTATTAGACAAACTCACTAAACCTACACTCTTCATCCCCATGAAATCAACTCATATAGCTATAAATATTGCGAAAATATTCATGAAGAAAATCTTTAGAATGCATGGTTTACCCGAAACTATCATTTCAAAAAGGGATATAAAATTCTCTTTGAATTTATAGAAGTCCTTGTTCTGTGGTTTGTATAGTCAACTAAATTTTATCACTCTATATCATCCTCAAACCGACAATCAAACTGAAAGGACTAACCGAATTGTCGAGGATATGTTGTGGATGTATGTAATGGACTTCCCCACAAAGTGGGAGGAGTACCTTCATCTAATTGATTTTTAATATAATAATGGTTATTGGACTTCTCTAAAGATGAGTCCCTTTGAGGTGATGTATGGAAGGAAGTGCCATAAACCTATTAGTTAGGAAAACCTAGTTGACAGATCATTTTTGGTCCATATATGCTAAAAGAAATGTAAACAATTGTTCAGAAAGCAAAACATAATTTGAAAAGCGCACAGGATAGACAAAAGAGTTTTGCAGTCTTGAAAAGAACACATGTAGAATTCAATGTAGGAGATCATGTTTATCTAAAATTCAAACCTAGAAACAATTCATTCAAATTGGGAAAGAGTATCAAGTTGTCACCATGATATTGTGGGGCATTTGAAGTGCTTGCTAGAGTAGGGTCAGTGACCTATTATCTTGCACTACTAACCAATCTAAAAGTACACAATGTATTTCATGTTTCATTTTTAAAGAAATATGTACATGATGTAACTCATAATTGGAATGTGATTAAGAAGGAACCAAAAGGCAAGTTCCAGGTGGAACGACTACGTATTCTCGACAAGAAGGAAACTATGTTAAGGAACAGAGCTATCACTCATGTTAAAGTGCAATGGAGGAACTTTGGTCCTGAGGAGGCCACTTGGGAAATGGAAGAAGCCATGATAAATACTTATCCATTTATGTTCCAGATCTAACATGCTCAAATTGGAACACATAGGAAGGTGTTCAGTTCAAGGGGGAGATGATGTAATATCCAT
>ML841567.1:41510-55314 GCA_009831015.1 Picea engelmannii | reverse complement strand
AGGAAGATCCTTCTAGAAGCAGAAGCTTCTATTAGGTCTTCTTACATCTGCCTTATTCTATTTTATTGAAAGGTCTTATTAATATTGACCTTTATTACATCCGAATACATTGATCTACCTATGTGCGGGTTAGGACCTTAATAACAAGAACCAAACGAGTATACACAAGAAATGGAGGCACTTCAAAATTCACCATAATAATACTAAATGGAATTTTTCTACTCATTCTTAAGGATGTTCTCTACTAGTAACCACTCTCAATCTTGGGCCTCAAATCAATGAATCTTGGATTTTATGTCTGGGAAGTTGGAGGTAAAATAATTTCCACTATAAAATACAAAGGGTAACATGCACAAACAGTTGCATGGAGAAGAGAGAGTCCCACAAGAGAAATGATAGGTAAATATAAATTAGTGACAACCTGATTGACATGTCCTTGAGAGGTCAATGGAATCTGGGAATCCTCTTTGTTCAAAAGGTCAAAATCAATAATATTAGGCATAAGGGTTCGTCACTAACAGAGAATCAAGTAGGAGGGGCCACTATCACTCTGGATGCCAATACATATGGTATTGATCTCACCTCAACATACCAATACCAACATTCTTCATAGGTTAACATGGAGGATTTAAGAGCATGATAGAGATATATGCCTTTTACACTTGTCATATCAACAATATGTCTATTGTGGTGAAGAAAAGTAACCAGAACCAAATAAGTATACAAAAGAAATGGAGGCACTTCAAAATTCACCATAATAATACTAAATGGAATTTGTCTACTCATTCTCAAGGAACTTCTCTACTTGTAACCACTCTAAATCTTGGGCCTCAAACCAATGAATCTTAAATTTTATTTCTTGGAAGTTGGAGGTAAAATAATTTCCATTATAAAAGACAAAGGTTGACATGCACAAATAGTTGCATGGAGAAGAGAGAGTACCACAAGAGAACTCATAGGTAAATATAAATTAGTGACAACATCAATGACATGTCCTTGAGAGGTCAAGGGAATCTGGGAATCCTCTTTGTTCAAAAGGTCAAAACCAATAATATTAGGCCTAAGGGTTCATCAGTAACAGAGAATCAAGTAGGAGGGACCACTATCACTCTGGATGCCAATACATACGGTATTGATCTCACCTCAACATACCAATACCAACATCCCTCATAGGTTAACATGGAGGATTTAAGAGCATGATAGAGATATATGCCTTTTACACTTTCCATATCAACAATATGTCTATTGTGGTGAAGAAAAGTAACAAGAACCAAACAAGTATACACAAGAAATGGAGGCACTTAAAAATTCACCACAATAATACTAAATGGAATTTGTGTACTCATTCTTAAGGAACTTCTCTACTTGTAACCACTCTCAATCTTGGGCCTCAAATCAACGAATCTTAGATTTTATGTCTTGGAAGTTGGAGGTAAAATCATTTCCACTATAAAAGACAAACGGTGACATGCAAAAATAGTTGCATAAAGAAGAGAGAGTCACAAGAGAACTGATAGGTAAATATAAATTAGTGACAACCTCAATGACATGTCCTTGAGAGGTCAAGAGAATTTGGGATCCTCTTTTTTCAAAAGGTCAAAACCAATAATATTAGTCTTCTCTAAACTAACTATCAATTGTAGATCGATGCAAAGGGTACCACAAATGTCAAACTATTCACTCAAACCATCTAACATATTGGATAAAAGTCCAAGGTCATATGCTAGAGGAGAATTTATATTATAGGTTGAAGGATGCGACAACTAACCTCTACATCAAGAGTCTTCTAGAAATACTCCTGAATTTCATCAATATAAAGGCCAAAATGAAGGGGTTACAAAAGTATGCACCCCCTCTCTTCACTCTAATGATACCCTTTCTGACCCCATTTGGAATGAAAACTTGTCCTAACATTGTCTCATAGAGAGACATAATAGATTGTTGAAATCTATTCAATATCCACAACCTCCATGGTGCGAGATTTGGGTGAAAACCCTAAAACCATTCACAGAGAACCTAGCTAGAGAAAATCACATAAAACTTGCAAGAGAATTGAGAGAGAGAGAGAGAGAGAAACAATAATGAGAAACACATATTAATCACAACATGAGTAATGAGTAATACACACATACAAGTATTCCAAGAGAATAAATGTGCTAATATTAGGGAGTACATGTGCCAATATCATGGAGTACATGCACCATGCACCATAGGTGTGATCTAAATGAGATATAGACATTGACTCCTTGTAACAGTATTCAACTGCAAGATAGTCTCAGTTAATTGTTTAAGAGGAAACAATTTAACCGAGCGACAAGTGTGGAGACCAATAATAATGCATTCATGCAAAGGAAGTGTGCTCTCGTGCCCTAAAATATAGGAAATAGATGCATGAGTGTTCATCCACTAGTCTATTGATATCAATTGTGGCTGAACTGAAGTCCTAATTGAAGTGACAATGTGCCCTAACTTTTAGTAAGTTCTCTAATTTTAAGGAAATATCTTAAAAAATAGGAGACTCTCTCGGTGACTGGAAATCCCTAAAAAATAGGAGACCCTCATAGTGACTAGCAAACTTAGGAAAACGAATTACTAGGTGAGTGTGTAATATCTCCAACACCCCCCTAAACACTACTAGGGTGTAATGAATAATGGGTCCCAGCTACAAGGACATGTTAGGTACCCATTTTACAATGCATCTAAATGAATGAACACTGAAAAATCAAGGAAAGAGGGAAAACCTCATGGGAAAAAATACCCCTCAAATTATAATGCATCAAAAAAAAGAATAAAATATAGATGTTAGGCAACTGTGTCCTTCACTCCAAGATTGTCATGCATAGTGTGGAACTTCTGATCAATTAAATTATTCATGAATATGCAGAAATATGTATGGATATTTTGAAGTCCTTTGGCAACATGTCTTGCCTTGTCGTCTACTACCCTCTTGATCCTGTGGACCCATCTGCACCTGAAAAGCTTCCTTTATAAAGGAACGGAAACAGATATTGAGTCTGGTTCTCAAGGAGATTTCATGCAACCGCTTCATATGGCTAAGGGATTGAAGATTGAACCATGTAGTAATGCATGGGAATCATTGGTTAAATAGATGAAAGTGAATGAGGAGGCTCCTCAAATTGGGATCTCATTCTCCTCTAATCTGGATTATTTTCGGCACGAAATGTAAGCAGAGCTATAATAAATAAATGTACAGAGATATATTAGATATCCAATAATATAACATAGATATTATATAAGATGTATATAAAAAAAGGAACAGATATACAGTAATACTCAATTTCTATTAATGAGTGAAATGTACAGAGTTGTAAAATTACAGAGTGAAAGACTCGCTAGAATGGTGGTATCTTATCTTTGAGAAGAGATGTGATGGATACACTCATTCACAAAAATATTATTGTTACAATGAGGATATAAAGGCCATTTTTCTTGGCATGTTTACAAGAAGAGCGTGCTTGTCATTGATGGTGAGAACAACAACAACGATGACAAACATGCAGATAAGGAAGATCAGCAGACAGGAAGGCAAGGAAGAACAACAGTGATCGAAAGGCAAGATCGAAGCATTGATCCAACTCCATTTCGGAGTTTCGGCTACCGGGATTTTCAGATACCGGGAGTTGAAGTGTTAAAACACTTCACCACAGGAGTCCCGGAATCACGAAATGCGAAACACCGAAATCCCGAAAGCAGGAGACAGTTTCGGATACTAGATTTTGGATACCAGGAGTTGGAGATGTCAAGGACTCTCATGATAGGAATCCTGAAGTTGCAAAGTGTGAAAAGATGAAAAGTTGAGCTGACTCCATTTCAGAGTTTCGCAGACCGGGAGGTGGAGTTGTCAAGAACTCTCACGTCAAGAATGCCAAAATCATGATGTGTGAAATCACGACGAGATCTAGAGTGTGGATCATTGATCCGAATCCATTTCAGAGCTTTGGATACCAAGAGTTGGAAGAGTCAAGTGACGAGACTCTTCATCACAAGAGTCCCGAAGTGGTGAAATGTGAAATGCCAAAATCATGAATCAGGCACAAGGAAGGCCCGTGGAGTGTCGAATTCACGACAAGATATGGATTGTTAGGTCCATAAGACATGTGACGACAAATCGTCATTTCACCGACTGCAAAGTCAAAGGAATGGGGTTCTCTAACCTCTAAAACTCGCAACAGGAATTTGCGACATGCGAAATTGCGAAAGGATGAAATGTGAAATACCAAAATGATCGGAGCTAGTGCAAACAAGCTCCATTTCGGAGCTTCAGATACCGAGACATGGAGCATCGAGAACTCATCGCCATAGGAACATCGAAGTGCTGAAAAGTGAAATCATGAAAGCACTATATGGATAAGTGCTCGGTCACCTCTCGTAGTCACATGGTCAAAGAGATGTAGAGAAAATATTGAAGAGGCAAGCTCCTTTTTCGGAGTTTCAGAGATCGCAACTTGGAGAGTTGAGATGCCACACAATAGGATTGTCGAAATGTTGAAATGCGAAACATGTTTTGGATTATCCTGTGGTCACATCCATTGGTCACATTGGTAAAATATGGAGGAAGGAGCTAGTGCAGACAAGCTCCATTTTGGAGTTTTGGGGATCGGAACATGGAGAGTAACGAAATCTTTACCACAGGGATCCCGAAATGCCGAAGTGTGAAATGGAGAAATGAATGCAAGATTCAATGAAGTCAATTCAACGGTGCATATGAATTTGAATAAGATCGAAGGGCTACTGTTTCACTTCACAATGTAACTACTATAAACAAATGATGGTTTCTACCAAAGGATGAGCTCGTCTATGACAGAGAAGATGAAGAGTCTCAATTGCTAGAGAAGCTGAGGAATCTTGATACAACACCCAATGATGATGGATGCATGAGTGAAACCACCAGAGAAGATGAAGAGTTACCATGATGATCAGGCAGAGCACTCACAATGGGCAGGAGATGTAGAACATAGAGAGACAACGTGGCACACAGGAGATGGGATAGTTGTGGAGGAGTGAAGTGGAGAAAACACCCCGATGTGGAGGAGATTGGGGGTGGAGAGGATGCAAGAGAAAGAAGCAGATTGCATGCACAAGGTGCACAGAAACTATAAGAATGTTGAACAAAGAAGAAATGGTAGTTGTTGTTGGGTGTGATTGAGGTGTGAAGAAGGAAGCAGAGTGCAGCAGTAGAAATGTGTATAAGGGGAATGGTGTGATGAAGGGACGTGGCACAGAGAGCATAAAAGGAAAAAGAATAGAAAGCACAAGGAGTGTGTAGAAGACACTGATGCAGACAGAGTAGTGCAGTGTAGTAGAACAGTGATGAGACTAGTAAGCCATTGAAGAACTTTATATCACTGTAATAAGTAGAAAAGATTTATATTTCAGGGTGGTAGGGAGGTGCTAGGGAGGATTGTTTCTCTCAAAGGTTCAAGTTGGTTCTTGAACAAAGCGAGTTGTAGCTTCCATTTGGTTGCAGCTAGAGAAACCAGGGTGGCAGGGTGGTGCAAGGGAGAACTATTGTTCTCTGTTATACGGGTTGGTGCCTGTGTGACTGGAAGTTGGTGCTTCCATCCAATTGGTGCTGGAACACTTAGGGAGTTGGTGCTTCCTTCTAGTGGGTGCTAGAGAAACCAGGGAGTTGGTGCTTCCTTCTAGTTGGTGCTAGAGAATCTAGAGAGTTGGTGCTCTCTGCAAGTAGCAGCTTTCAAAACAGAGGTTGTAGCCTCATTATGAGTTGGTGCTCATATGTACGATAATGTAAAGAATGTGTAGATTACTTATCATATAAAGAAGAAGTGTTTTTTACCCTTTATGGGTTTCCTCAGGAAATATATGTCTTTGTGTATCTCATATGTGTGAATGATGTTGAATGGTCTATTTCTTACTTCCCTGCATTATTGTGATTGTCATTTAGTGATTTGGAAAGAGTTTAAAATAAGTATTATTGTTTAAGCAAGGTTACAACTGATTCACCCCCCCCCCTCTCAGTTGTCCAACAATTGGTATCAGAGCTGGCCCCTTTTATCTAAGGGTAGATCCTAGAGCTTAAACATGTCAAGCCATGAAGGAAATTCAACCAATAAGGCCCCTCTGTTCAATGGAACAAACTTTTCCTTATGGAAAGTTAGAATGAGAACCTACATAATGGCTTTAGGTGCAGATGTTTGGGATGTGGTAGATGTTGGTTATGTAAAGCCAGTTGTACTAGCTAATAAGGATGACAAGCTAGAATTTAGCTTCAACACTAAGGCTATGAATGCTATCTTGAGTGGGCTTGCAGAAGAAAAATTCGTAAAAGTTATGTACCTAGGAACTACCAAAAAAATGTGGCACAAACTCATTAGCAGTTATGAAGGTAATGAGAAGGTAAAGGACGCCAAGCTTCAAACCTATAGAATACAGTTTGAACAGTTGAAGATGAAAGAAGATGAAATTGTTGGAAAATACTTTCTGAGAGTAGAAGAAATGGTAAATGCAATGAAAGCACTTGGTGAAAAAATTGAGGAACCTTATTTAGTTCAGAAAATCTTGAGATCTCTCCCAGATAGGTTCAATCCGAAGGTCTATACTATAGAATAACTTCATGATCTAAAAACCTTGGAGTTTGATAAACTTCTAGGAACATTGACTGCATATGAAATGAGAATAGTTAAAGATAAACCCACCTCCAGAGAAGCATCATTTAAGGCAGACAAGAATGAGGATTCTGAGCCCAATGAAAATGAAGCAAAATTTGTGAAGAGACTGAAGAAGGGATTAGGCAAATACAAAGGTAAACTACCTTTCAAATGTTTCAATTGTGGTAGGATAGGTCATTTTGCAAATAAATGTCCCCACAAAAGAAAGGATCAGACATGTGATGATGAGGAGAAGCACAAACACATGAATTTCTTTAAAGAGAATAACTTTAAGAAGAAAAGTCTTTGCGTAAACAATGATGATGATCATTCAGATGATGAAGACAATGACTCCTCTATTGAAGATAAACTAAATGAATTCATACTTATGGCCAAAGAGGATTATGATAATAAAATCACATGAAGTGATGCTAATGAAGAAGAAGTTGTGGTTGACATGGAAGGAGAACTAATCAGTGCACTGGAAGAGATTGACAGACTAAGAATTAAGAACAGAAAGCAAAGACAATTGTTGATACAATTCAAGAAAGATAGTAAAGAACCCGATGAAGACCTTGTCCTACTAAAAGTGGAATTAGAAGAGGCAAAGAAAATCAAAGACATTCTGAAACGACGGTTATCAGAAAAGAAGGCAAGATGTGAAGCCTTAAAACAAGTAGTGAAAACTAGGAAAGAGATGGAGAAGTTTCAAGCCTTGTATAATCAGAATCTGTCAAGTATCAAAGGCTCAGAAGGATTAGACACCATTCTGAACCAGCAAAGGAATCCAAAGCTAAAAAATGGTTTGGGTTATGAAAAGGGATCAAGTAGTGGTAAGCCAAGAAACGAAGAACCCATCAAGTTTGTCAAATCTACAACCAATGACAACAACAAACCTGCAGAAACAAAGGAAGACAACCAACTGCCCAGGACGAGTAAAGGAAAAGGTACCAAGATTGATTCTATATAACAAAGAAATAGTGCGCTCCCTACTGAAAGACGTCGTCAGCATGGAAGAAATCGATTTTCTCAAAGAAGACAACCATTTTCCAGGTACAAAGAATTTTTCTATGGCTATTGTTTCTACTGTTCTAACTTTGGTCACAAAGCTGTAAATTGTTCCTTAAGACTTAGAAATGAGCAATTAAGGTTTCAAAGGAATAAATAATTTCCACAACAAAGAATGATACAGCCAAGTAACAAACCTTCACAAATTGCAAATTGCCAAATTAAGTTTAGAGACATGCAACTAAGGAGGTCAAGAAATAATCAACATTCAATAAGTAGACAACGCTGCAACAATAATTTTGATGTATTGAACAATGAGATTGAATGCTACATCTGTCATAACTATGGACATAAATCTGTTGACTGTTGATTAAGGAACTATGAACCAGATTTGAATTCCCCTGCTGAAAATGTCAAGGTGTGGAAGAAGAAAGAAAGTGACAAGTGTGGATTAGTGTTGTCAGCTCAAAGAAAAATGAACCCTTGGTATATAGACAGTGGATGCTCCAAACATATGATGGGAGACAAAGGTAATTTTCTATCTCTAAGTGAAAGAAAATCAGGAAACGTAACCTTTGGAAATGATGCTCCAGGTAAAATAAAGGGTAAAGGGATGGTGAGTTTAAGTAATGGAAAAGGAAAATCCCAATATGTTCTACTTGTAGATGGGATGAAACATAATCTTTTCAGTGTAAGTCAAATGTGTGACATAGGGTGTGAAGTGGTGTTCACATCCAAGGACTGCAATATAAAATCTGTAAACTCAGGACAAGTGGTGGCCAAAGGCATAAGGATAGAAAATAATGTATATGTGCTGAAAGAAAATAGAGAAGAGTGTCATCTAAGAAAACATGATGAAAGTTGGTTATGGCATAGGAGACTTGGACATCTAAACTTTGACCACTTAATCAAACTCAAAAATCTCAAGGCAGTAAAAGATCTTTCGAGAATATCAAAGCCCCAAGATTCAATGTGTAAACCCTGCCAAGTAGGAAAGCTAACCAGGACACAGTTTAAGTCCAAGAGCTTTACTTCAACAGAGAAACCACTCCAACTAGTTCATATGGATTTATGTGGACCATCAAGATAGGAAGGCACATGGAAAGAAAACTACTACATGTTGATTATTGATGATTAATCCAGACTTACTCAGGTTGCCTTTCTCAAGGAAAAAGCTGAAGCTTTTGAAAAGTTTAAAATATTTAAGGCTTTAACTGAGACTCAAACAGGAAATAGGTTAAAGGTAGTAATATCAGACCGAGGAGGAGAGTTTATGTCAAGTGACTTCAAGGAATTATATGATAAGCATGGGATCAAGAGAGAATACTCCATCCCAAGAACTCCACAACAAAATGGAGTAGTTGAGAGGAAAAACAGAACAGTGCAGGAAATGGCCAAGTCAATGATGAATGAGAAGAACATTGGTCAAACCTACTGGGTAGAAGCAATACACACAATAGTCCATGTTCTTAACAAAGCCAACCTCAGACCACAAAGTGACAATACACCTTATGAACTGTGGTATGGGAAACCTACTTCAATTAAACACTTCAAAGTCTTTGGGAGTAAATGTTACATAAAGAATAATGATGAGAACCTTGGCAAATATGATGACAGGGCTGATGAAGGTATCTTCTTAGGGTATGCTACAAACAACAAAGGATACAAATGATATAATAAGAGGCTGCATAAAATGGTTGATTGTATTGACATAAAAGTTGATGAGGGAATCTCAGCAAGAGAGGTGTACAGTAATGAGTCTTCTACAGAAGACACAACTAAATTTGAAGATGAACAGGTCCAAGAATCAGAAAACAAAGACTCTGAATCAGATGAAGACACAAATACTCAGACAGACTCAAATCAATAGACAACTTCAAATTTCTCCTCCAAAATCACTCAAAAGAATAATCCTGCAAGTCAGATAATTGGTGAAAAAGAAAAAGGTGTACAAACCAGAAGAAAGATAATCAAAAACACCGAACAATCACATATAGATTTCATATCCATGCTGGAACCAAAGAATTGTAATGAAGCTAGAAAAGATGACCATTGGGTTAAAGAAATGAATGATGAACTTGATCAGATTGAGAAAAACAATACGTGGGAGATGGTTCATAGACCTAAAGGTAAAAATGTCATTGGCTCCAAATGGATCTTTAAGAATAAATTGAATGAGCAGGGACAAGTTGTCAGCAACAAAGCAATATTGGTCTGTAAAGGGTATGCTCAGATAGAAGGACTGAATTTTGATGAAACATGTGTTCCCGTAGCAAGATTAGAAGCTATCATAATGTTTCTTTCCTATGTTTGTCATAAAAGGTTTAAAGTCTATCAAATGGATGTCAAGTCAGCTTTTCTAAATGGCAATTTAAGTGAAGAAGTCTATATGGAACAACCAGAGGGTTTCAAAATGTCTGATAATCCTAACTTAGTATGAAAGATGAAGAAAGATTTATATGAGTTAAAACAAGCCCCTCATGTTTGGTATCACAAACTGGATACATATCTCAAAGACAAAGGGTTCAAGAGAGGAACAGTTGATAACAATATTTATATCAAAATAGAGGATAATGATCTGCTCATCATATTGGTCTATGTAGATGACATCATCTTCGGATTTAATAAGGATTCATCGATACAATGGTTTGCTTCTGCCATGGAGTCTGAGCTTGAAATGTCTATGATAGGTGAACTGTCATTTTTTCTTGGTTTGAAAATTACTCAGACGCCTGAAGGGATGTTCATTTCTCAAGAAAAATGTCTAAGAGAAATATTGAAAAGATTTCAAATGGAAGACTCTAAACCTGTGGGAACACCTATGGTTACTGGATGCAAATTAAGTAAGGATGATGACTCACCTGATGTTGATCAAAGTTCATATAAATCAATGATCGGTAGCCTGTTGTACATCACAACATATCACCCAGACATAATGCATGTTGTTGGAATGGTAGGAAGATATCAGTCAACACCTAAACAGAGTCATTTGCTAGTTGTCAAAAGTATATTTGGGTATTTGAAAGAAACAATGACTTATGGTCTGTGGTATCCCAGAAATCAGAATTTTCAGTTAACTGCTTATTCAGATTCAGATTGAGAGAATTGTGTTGATGAGAGAAAAAGCACCAGTGGAGGAGCATTCTTCCTGGGTGACTCATTAGTAGCATGGCTTAGTAAAAAGCAAGGTTCCATTTCTTTATCAACTACAGAGGAAGATTACATTACTACTGCTACATGTTGCACTCAGATATTATGGATGATTTTGACACTTGTAGACTTGGAGGTAAAATATGCTGCATCGATCCCAATCCATTGTGATAACACTAGTGCCATCAGTGTGTCCAAGAATCCTATATTCCACTCCAAGACCAAGAATATTCCCATAAAATACCATTTTCTTAGAGAGCATGTCACCAATCAGATTGTTCAGATCCACTACATTCTGACCACAGAACAAATTGCAGACGTCTTTACTAAACCCCTAGCCAAGACACCATTTGAATATCTTCGACAGAAGCTGGGTGTCATCCCATATCACATCTAAGAAAGTCCATCCTTTTAGGGGGAGTTTGTATTGGTTGAACATATATTACCTCATAAACATACTGCAACAGCTAAGGGGGAGTGTGTTTTCTTTGACATTGATGTCAAAGGGGGAGAAAAGGAGTGGTATGGACTAGATGCTACAGTTGGAGGTCCAAACAGATGAGCGCGTCTATTCAGGTTTTCCATCAATGCCAAAGGGGATATTGTTGGAATGTTTACAAGAAGAGCGTGCTTTCCATTCATGGAAAGAATAGTAGCAACGATGAAAAATAGACAAACAAGGAAGATCAATAGACAGGTAGGCAAGGAAGAACAACAGCGATCGAAAGGCAAGATCGAAGCGTTGATCCGACTCCATTTTGGAGTTTCGGCTACAAGGAGTTGAAGTGTCAAAACACTTCACCACAGGAGTCCTGGAATCGCGAAATGTGAAACGCCAAAATCCTGAAAGCAGGAGACAGTTTTGGATACCGGGATTTCAGATATCGGGAGTGTTACAGGTATGAACTAACTGAGAGGGGGGGTGAATCAGTTAGTGTAAATTATTAACTATTACTCTTCTTTGTAACTTTGAATCATTAAGCTTAGTGGAAGTGAGTCTTTACTGTGAAATTCTGAGTTATAAACACAAAGGAGATAACATAAAGAATAGAAATCACACACAGCATTCACTCACAAGTATGAGACACGTATTTTTCAAGAGGAAACCCAACCAGGGAAAAAACCTCGTCTTCTTAAGATGTTAAGAAAGATCCAACTGCATTACATCTCATCTTTTATGAGCACCAAATCATAGAGGCTACAACCTCTGATTGCCAGCACCAACTGGATGAGAGAACCAACTCCCACAGAATCCCAGCACCCATTGGGTGGAAGCACCGACTTCCTTTTTCCTTCAGCACCAATTGAGTGAAGGCACCAACCTTCAGATTCTACAAGCACCCACTTGCAGAGAAAGAGACATACGTCTCCCTAGCACCACCCTACCACCCTTATTTGTCAAAATAAATATTGCTCAAATCAACTGGTTCATTCTGATATAGCTTGCTTACCCTTTCTGCTGATCTACTCTGCGTTCTTCACTGTCTCTGATCTGCTGCTCTGCTTCACCGTGCTCTGCAGCCCATTCTCAGCTTCTTCTCTGTCGCTCAGATTCTCCTCTTCCTTTTCTCACCTGCAGAGCTCTCTCTCTGTCTCATTTTCAACAACACCTTTACTCATCTCTGTTCCAGCACATTATATAGATTCACCACATGCAGAGGTTTTCCTTGCGTTTCTCAACTCCAACTCCAGTTTCCCTTTCTTCCATTCTTTCTTCTGCTTTTCACATGCCAGCATTCTCCCTAATTTTCTGAGCTGGCTCTTTGCATGCCTCCTCTACGCATGCCTCCTCTACGCATGCCACATCATGCAACGTTGTGTTCCTCCTGTCTTAACTACCAGTCTATTTTTAGACTAAAAGTCCTTCCGCTTTTCTCAACTCCAACTGCAGTTTCCCTTTCTTTCATTCTTTCTTCTACTTTTCGCATGCCAGCATTCTCCCTGATTTTCTGAACTGGCTCTTTGCATGCCTCCTCTACGCATGCCACATCATGCAACAAATTTCGTGGCTAAGGCATGCATTTTTATCAGCAAGGATCCAGTGTTGTTTCAGCATAGTTTCTAGCACTGTGTTTCAGAATATGTGTTTCAACATCTGTGTTCCAGCATTTGTGTTTCAGCATCTGTGTTTCAGCATCTGCGTTTCAGCATCTATGATTCAGCTTCTGTGTTCCATCATCTCTTGTGTGTGCTCCATAACCAACCGATTTCCATCAATGACAACCTTGACCATCTGCATCATCTCAGCTTCTGTGTTCCATCATTTGTGTTCCAGCACCTGTGTTCCAGCATTTGTGTTTCAGCATCTGTGTTTCAGCATTTGTGATTCAGCATCTGTGTTTCAGCATCTTTGTTTCAGCATCTGTGATTCAGCTTATGTGTTCTATCATCTCTTGTGTGTGCTCCATAACCAATAGATTTCCATCAATGACAACCTTGACCATCTGCGTCATCTCTGCTATAGCCATATTTCCAACAATCTCCCCCTTTGGCATTGATGGCAATATGTCTTTCATTTCTCCCCCTTTGACATCAAGGGCAAAGGGTTAAACTGTTCTCCTCAAGCTCCCCCTGAATTTGTGTACTCAACTGTAATACCTGGAAAAAGATATCGGCTATAATCTCTATGTATTTTTGCGTACTACAATCTTACCATGTTCAGTAACCAGGCTTCTTGTGAAAAGATCCTTTGGACCTGCGCTCCTCTAATCAATCATCTATGCTCTGGCTTTATGCTCAAAAGAAACTCTTTGTATCTGCAATATTCTTCGTTCTGCTGTACATCTTCAGTTTTGTGCATAACAAAGATGTTTAGAGCGATGCTCCCCCTATCAAGATAACCCCAAGAACCCGGTCATGAGGAACCAATATGGAATTATCTCAAAATCATTTGTGCTCCTTCTATGTTAGCGAAGAGGAAGATGCACGTTTTGTCTTCCTACTTGCAGCAACCTGTGCAGACATCTAAATTTTTCTCAAGCCTGATTCGCAAATTTTCTTCACAGTCCTCAATCTTC